>NW_019104757.1:49986-113077 GCF_001995035.1 Momordica charantia
GAGACTTTTGTATCATTTTAAAAGATGTGTTTAGAGGTAAATAAAGTAGCTCACATCTCTATATCTGGCTAGACGGTTTGGGATTTTAGATTACCTCTTCTCCAGCTACTGGAGTCTGGGGATATAGACATTTGCTTTGCCAACGAGAACGAAGCAAAAGAGTTGATAGGGTGATTGTCATTACTTTGAATCTTATTAATTTCTGAACTTGACTGATTGTAAATCTAATATTTGCGCTGGGGTTGGCGTTTGGGGTTGTAGGCGCTTTGGATTTTCGTGATTGTTACGATTGGTTTTATGTAGTGTTTATATTCGTGTCATGTATATAGTTTAAAGTCTAGTTGGATAATTGTGTGATTATCATGTACCAAAGATAGCCAATTAAGACTTAGTGTTTATGTTTTCATAAATGAATTAGATCTCATTATTTGCTTGGTCTTTCAAGACTGTGCAATATAATCTCGATTGCTACTGTTAGATTTTGCTTACATTATGATGCTATTAGATTAGATTTTGTATTTAAGTCTCTAGATTTAGGTTTTGTAGCTTACTTTTAGGATTTTTAGTAATTGAAGAGGTAAACAACGTAGTGTTCAATTCTCGAAATCTGAGTTCAATTCTATATCTTCGTGTTTTATGTGTTGCAATAATTTAGTCTATGTATTAGGATTAATCAGAATTAAAGATAATGGTAAAATTTAGGCTAGATTAATAATTAGTTTTCACCTAAAAGTTTAAGTTCAGGGATAAGTGGTCTGGTGGGTTAGTTTAATGCCAATATTAATGAAATAGGTTCTCATCATTTTGAAGGTAGTTACAATTACCATTTTTTTAGAAAGATTGATCTCTTTAATAAAGTAGCTTTTAATCGTAGTCATATTAGAGGTATTATGCATTATCAAAACCTTCTTGATGATCTTATCTTGTATTCTGGACTCTCTGATCTAGAAAACTACTTTAGTGGTTGTATTTTCATTTAAGCTTTCAACCTCTTGTCATACCATTTAAGCAAATCAGATAAATCCATGAGGATTGTTATCCGAATGAAATTCTCTCTCTTTCTCCTCTTAGGTTAGGATTGTGAAAGATGGTACATGTGCGAAAAAAATCTAATACAGATTTTATCTTATAATTTAGAGAATGTTTAATTAGTTATTGTGGTAGTTTTTCTAAATTGCATTGTTTTGAAAGATTTGTTGTAGATCAATCACTTACATGGTTAGTCATGAACCTTTTGTCTTGAAGAGGTAAACAATAACATTTTGTATTTAAGTCTCTAGATTTAGGTTACGTAGCTTTAAGCTTTTAGGATTTTTAGTAATTAAAGTTGTTCTTGAGTTTTGATGAGGACTAAAATTTCTCGTTTCCTTGTAGATAATCATTTTTTGAAGATGAGGATGAGGTTACCGAATAAAAAATTAAAGCTTTGTTGGATGAAAAGGTTTGAATTTTCAATTTGAGTTTTTGAGATAAGTCACTATTTGTCTTTCTAATCAACATTGTCGGCCCTTTTATTAAATACACTTGTCGGTTCTTAGTTGGGCATGGAATTGAAGTGGTTCTATTCAATTCTAATTTGTAATGCATTTTTTCGATGTCTTTTTTATAACTGCCACATGTATGTTATAGTTAATGATGTTAGTCTGTTCCCCTCTAGGTTTTCTTGATCTGTTCCCCTCTAGGTTTTCTTGATCATGCTTTGATTTTGCCTTTCATATTCTTGTGAGAGACCTCGAAGAATGTGGCAACTACTTAGGATATTGCCATCAAATGCTTGAGTGACTTCTGTTTGGGATCTACTTTTGAGAATTCGGTTGCTACTGCAGGACCAAGGATAAACTTCAGCTTCTTGTTACGTTGTCCCTCTTTTCTTTGTTTTCCGTTTCAATGTTTGAATCTACTTTTCTTGATTTCATAAATTGGCATCTGGGGTTGTTGGTGCTTTGGATCTTCATGATTGTTGTGATTGGTTTTATGTAATGTTTATATTCGTATCATGCATATAGTTTAAAGTCTAGTTGGATAATTGTGTAGCTATCATGCAGCAAAGATAGTCAATTAAGACTTAGTTTTTATATGTGTCATGCATATGGTTTAAAGTCTAGTTGGAGAATTGTGTGGCTATCTTGCAGAAAAGGTAGCTAATTAAGATTTGGATAAGTAGATTGTCTTTGCTTGTTATTGTTCAACATCTGTGTTGTTCATAAATCGGTTTTATTTGGGTAAAGTCTTTAGTATTTGGAGAATCTAAAAAAGCGTTTGGTATTGTCTTTTTGCTTTTTTGTTTTTGTGAAAGAAAGGTTTTGTGTGAATGATTCGAGGGAAAGAAAAAGATCTTACGTGTTATTCTTTTGTAACTACGAGTTGAGTGTTATTCTTTTGGATTGAGATCCTTTCTTGTAGATCGTTACCATGTTGTTGAGCTTGGTTTTTGTATTCCTTTTCTATATTCTTTCATGTTTCTCAATGATAGTTTGGTTTCTTCTCAAAAGAAGAAAAAAAATTGAAGCAACATTTGGAGCACATTTAGAGCATATATATGAGAACTGTAAAACACTATTAGATCTAATTTACTAATAGAAGATCTAATATACAGTTAACAAATGTAATCTTAAACAACAGTATCACACAAACAATCAAAGCATCACCCACAAATATACTGTGCTTTTCTCTGCAAACACTCTTTGAAGTTTCTCTACTTCTAATCACCAATTTCTGCTCTACCATCAGCTCCCTCAAGCTCAGACAAGAGATTTGAAACCCTAGGGAAGAAGAGAATAAAACTTCTCCCTATTACAAAATTTCCCTCAGTCTCTCGTACTCTCACTCTCTCTCTCCCACTACCATATTCCAACAAACTAAATAGGAAAAAGGTTTAACAAATTGTTCGGGTAATGACCCATTTAAGAAACCCGAACTGGAAGAAACAGTGCGATGCAAAAAACCGTCTGAGCTGGTAAAATAAAAGGGCATTATAAAATACCACCTATCCACCTTGGTTTACAACAACAGCAAAAATGGTAAAAAAAAAATTAGCTGTCAATAAAATAACAAGAACTGTTTACGATTCCATGAGTTCAAGTTAGTTTCTTGAGAGTGGAGCACATTCATAATTGTTGCATGTTGGAGTTAGAAAGAGAACGTGAGAGTTAATATTAATATTTTCTTAATTATTAGTTTTATTTTGTTGAAGGAGTAGCTTGCGGGAGCAACATTTTGAGAAAGGAGAATGTACAGGAAAGAGTTTCGGCGTACTTTCGACATGTACGAGGTTGATGTAATGTGAATATAGTTCGTTGGGCATTCTCTTATTGTAGTCATAGACTTACAGTATAGTATTTGTATAAAATATCATAATGTACAAATTTGATCAGACTTTAATCTTATTACCTGCAACTTTGTTACATTTTATAATTTACAGATATAGAGAATTTTTTTGAAACGTGTACAGTGTTATTAAATGTATTTTATAGCTGTTATGAAATTGTCATATATAAACTTTTATTGACATTACAAACCTTTATTAAACACAAATTGTGACAAAAAAAACTGTCGCAATTAATCAATTGTCATATATAAAATTTTCATGATAGTTAAAATTGTCAATATAAAGATTTGAATGAAAGTTAAAAATTGTCAATATAAAGATTTTCCTGGCAGTTAAAACTACCAATATTGACCGTTAAAACTATCGCTATAAAAGTTCTCGTGACAATTATAAATAGTCATTGTTACGTTTTTCTTGACGTTTATCAACAGTCGATAAAAAACATTTCATGACAATTATAAATTGTCGTTAAAAAATATTTCGTGACATTTATAAATTGTCGTCATTAAGTTTTTATTGACAGGAGAATAAAATCTTTCATTGTTTTAGTGACAGTTATAAACTGTAATTAAATGAGTTTCTGTGACATTTATTAATTGTGATGCAAGATCTATTCGTGACAAAGTATAACTGTAGTTGTAAATGTATTGATAACAATTTTTCAAATTTGTCTTCTCCTCTTTCTTGACACCTTAATAGATAACAAAAAAAACTGCCATGAATTATGTTAATGACAGTTTTTTAAAGCCCAAATTTCTACTAGTGTATAGATATATATAAGTAAAGGTAGAGATACAAGTATAGAGATAGTAGAGGTAGAGATACATGTAGAAATCAGAGTTGAGAATAAATTGAACCAGAAAAAATAAGAAATCGGAGTTCGAAAAAATTGAAAGAGAAAAATAAGTAATCCAAGTTGGAAAAATTTGAAAGAGAAAAATAAATAATCAAGAAAAGAATTGGAAGAGAAAAATAAGAAATCAGGGTTGGAAAAAAATCGAAAGAGAAAAACAAGGTATAGATATGGAGGTAGAGGTCGAGGTAGAAGTTGAGGTAGAGATACATGTATAGATGTAGTGATAGAGATAGCGATATTGATAGAGATACATAAAGGTAGAGATAGGATCGAGGTAGAGGTAGAAGTAGAGGTACAAGAAAAAAAAAATTAAGAAAAGCAAGAGAGAGAGTAAAGGAAAGAAAAATAAATAAAAATGGTATAAAATAGAAATTTGAGAGATTTAACTTGAAAAAGATTGAATTCAATAGTTGAATAAAAGTTAATCCTATATGTATATAATATATATATTTTTTGAATTGATATATTTATACGAAGAAGAATTTCAATTTTTCTATGAGAAATAACACAATAACGAATTTTGTGATTTTTTTTCATATTTAAAAATGGACAAATAAAGCAATTTTCACGCATGTGTCCTGAAAACTGACAAATTGTATATAAAAAACATAAATAAATTAAGAATCGAAGGATGGAGGACTCAAACTTGCGTTACAAAGATTAAAAAGGAAAGTTGAAATAATGGTACATGTCATTGTTGTTCTTCTTGAAACTAAAATTGGATTGAATTAAAAAAGATATATATATGTAATCATTTCATTCACTTAAATTAAGAACTGTTTTAAATAAAATGTCAAAGTAAACCTTAAACATAACTGAATTAAAAATAAATTTATAAAATTTTAAATCTAACGTTAAGTTTTCAAATAAATCTATAAAGCTTCATAAATTTTTGTTTATTGTTTTCTTGCTCTAAAAACTAAGGGAGGAAAAGAAATATTTATATCTAATAAATCAAATTTAATCGGGTCCCATCAAAGACGAGTCGTGCCATGCCAATTATAATAGTGGGTATTATGGGCTATAAAAAGGCATATATATATATATATATATATATATGCCATTTACAAAATATTTATGATTGGTTGACAATAATTTTAAAAATATATATATAAGGGAGAGGGAGAAATTAAAAATCTAAAAAACGTGTGAGCATGATTCACGATTTTAGTGGGATTTGGGATAAAGGAGAGAAAAATGCTTTTAAAAACTAAAGGAAAAAGAAAAGAAAACAATGTGTGATCGTGATTCATATATACATATATATATCTTYCAGATCTTGATTTAATGGTAAAACGGTTAGGATGATATTACATTATTAATAATAATAATAACAATAATAATATTTTATAAACTTTTAAGAAGTAGGTTTTATTTTTATGGATATCATTAACATGTCTTTTAATGTTCATCTCAAAGGACAAACCTAATTTGATCGTAAATAAATGACTCAAATACTACATGCTTCAACCACTTTAGCATATTTCTATTAATTTTTAATCTGATAACAAATTAATTGTAAAAGACTTAAAATTATAACAGAATTAAATATTACTTGCTTAAACTACGATTTCATAATCGTTATTTTAGGAAAGAGATATTACTTTTCAAATCTTTCTTTTATATATATATAAAACGTCTTCTACCAATAAAACCAAGTAAGCTCAAATACCATTTGTTTGAACCACTTGGAATATGTTTCTATCAATTTTTCCTTGCAGAGAAGTTTTACATATGAGATACAATGAACTGTTGTTCTCATCTAAAACTACAGGACTACAAGGTACAAATAAAACTATTCAACATTAATCTTTTAAATTTAAAAATAGCAACAATATTCTAAACCATATATAAATATTTTGAGAAAGACAAACTCTATCACAAGTTGTCAAATAAAAATTATTTTGAATTTCAATAATTTCAACTATTGGACATCGTCACTTATGTATCTAAGATAAGTCTTAGAACAGTGTATCCATTAATTCGAACTACAATCTCATTCCTATCACTTTTCATATTTTTATTCTATGAAATAATTAATTTCAACCAACTTTCCTTTTTTTAATCAATTTAATTTTTAAACTATAAATTTGAAGAACCATTTTAATTAACTCCACCTCAAATTCTTGCACGAGGCACCCAAATAAATAATAAATAATTCAACTAACAAACCATTCAACCTCAGGGCAAAGAAATTCCTAAACCCAATCACAAAACTTCCCTAAACCAACAACAAAACCAAGGAAAACAAAAAAGGTTGAAAAACTTAATTAATTATTAGCAAATAATGCAAAAAATTTATTTATCAAAAGGCATAATCAAACACAAATGATTAGAAGCAATATTTCCAATATAGTTAGTTAGTTGTGCTTTTCACATAGTATATTAAAATGAGAGAAATTGTTTTCTTTTCGTTGTCCGAAGGGTCATCCCAATGCTTTGATTCCATATTATTTTTTCTTTTTCACTCAGAAGGCTATAAAGATAGTTTTCTTTGCATAATTTACTATGCAGTTTCATGTTATCCAGTCAAACATTAGTGTTTCCCTCCTCTATTGTAAGTGTTTGGGGATGAATAATCCTACTGTCACGTGGAGGATGGGGATTCGTCACTAAAGGAAGATTCGAAAGAACAAACTTACGGAGCTCCATCTCGGAACCTTCTGAGATGGAAGACTTGTCATTTCCTACCAAGGATTAACTTGTTACTTTTGGGAAGTTTCCGAGCTCGATCTGCTGGAGCCTGACACGTCCGACCTCAAATCCGACCAAGGTAACCACCTGTCGCAACTCCTGTCGGAACCTAAACCTATAAATAGAGGGTCTCATTTCACCATCAGGTATCAAATTTCTCCTCGAACTTAATATTGAGTCCGAGCTGCTTATTGACTTGAGCGTCGGAGATTTTGCTCTCTTGTGCCGGTCTTCCTTTAGCGTTTTTGGTCGGAGCAAGGACCAAGTTTGAACTAGATTGACGTTGTGCAATTTCTTGCATAAACAGTAGGTTTAAATCCTCTCGACCTTTATTAGTACGATTACATGTGAGGGTAGAAATTTTCGAACTCACGATCTTTTTGTTAGAAATATATATCTTAATCAAATTGAAGATGCTTGGTTTTTGCTCGTTGGAGAGGAAACAGGAACGCAGCTATAATAGAGATAGGAGCTGAGTGGAGAAGATGGAAAGGCATTAGGATAAGGGAGAGGAAGAGATTTTTAAAAATTAAAAAAGAAAAGAAAAGAAACGTGTCAATATGATTAACGATTTTAGAGCGTCTATTTTAAAAATTAAAGGAAAACAAAAATGTATGAGCGTGATTCAAAATGTCAGAGAAATGATGAAAGGGATAGGATATTAAAAAAAAAAAAAAAATTACTAAGAAACTATGATCTTTTACAAATGTTTTAGAAATAGTTTTATTTTTATGGGAAATAATTTGTATGTGGGTAAGATATTTATTTAGGGGTGGGTAAGAAAAATATTTATATAGGATATTTTAGTGTTCAAAAATGAAATTTTCTTCAACATATTTTTTGTGGGTTGAGAGAGTTGATTCAAAATCCTTTTCAACCACAGATTCCTTTTCTGGTTTACTTCTATTTTCTAATTCATATAAGCAAAGATCTTTTTTTCTTTCCAATTAGCTTTCTATTTTTACTAAAAATTTCATTTACATTCAAATTAAAAAGAAGTGATTTGATTGCTATGATTCACAGGTTGTATCAAAAATTCTGGAAAGAACCAAAGTTCCAGATTCGATGTGGAACGACTTAGTATTTCTTCGTTCATTCTCATCCTATTTTTTGATGGTTGGATGGGTTGATTTCTAATTGACAATAATTTTTCCCCTATTTTTCGGCTTGAAAGATTGATATTGAGTAATGTTAATTGTATCGATCTAGTTGTATCAAATGAAAACAATAATTTGTTGTACCTTAATATACAAAACTTTTCTTTACGTGCAAGTTCATATCAACCTATGCTATCACTTAACTGGTCCGAACAAGTGCTTCTGTATGTTTCATTACGATTGATATAGAAAAAAAAATTTCTATCAATTAAGGTACAATTTTTCATTTAAATAAATTTCACTTTGTTTTATGTTATAATTTGGTATATTTCCGTCAATATATTGCTTATTATTTTTATTATTATTATTTTTTTTAATTTGATTGAGGATCTACCATTCTTGGAATTAATTCCAAGACATTTCCATTCAAGTTAAAATGGAATTCACTTGCTAACATATATTTATCCATTCTTTTAAGTTTATATATTACCTTTTTTTAAGGATAACAAAAAATAACAATCCGTAAAATATAATTTTATGAATTTAGGAAACACAATCTAATCTACCTCAACCTGAGAATTGTATTCCTGTTTATTTGTATTTTCTCCAAATGAAAATATTTATATCATAAACTTATCTTATCAACCTTGGTTGTATCAATAATTCCAAAACACCCTAAGAACCATATAAATGATATATTTTAAAAAAATATAAAAAGTACTATTTTTAAAACAAGTTAGAAAATATTCTAAATTTATTAATTGAATTTGAAAATTAAAGTATTTATTTAAAAAAAATAGACTATTGGTGTAGAAGGAAAACATCATTGAGATATACTGCAAAAGTGAAAATATATAATAGATGTTACGGCAGTTCAAGAAACTAGAAAATAGGGGTGAGCAAGCATGACCCAAAAATCGAGCCAATCGTCCTAAACCAATCAAACTGATATCGGTCGGTCGGTTTTCATCCACTGTCAGTCGACGGTCGGTCGGAAGCTGCAGAATCTCAAAAACCGACCCTCCTCCGACCGAAGTTCTGTACATCTCCTAATTTTTTTAATTTTTTTAGATAATTTTAATTTTTTAATATTATAATATTATATTATTTTAATATTATACTTGAAGGAGCCCTAAAATTAAAACACCCCATTCAGTTCTTCTTCTTGCGCCGCCACCCCACCTTCATCTTCGTCTTCTCAGCGCCGCCCACCTCTCCTTCATCTTCGTCTATGAAATATAATCACTTGATTAACTTAAATTAAGAACTAGTTTAAATAAAATGTCAAAATAAACCTTAAACATAACTAAATTAAAAATAAATATATGAAATTTTAAATCTAATGTTAAGTTTTCAAATAAATCTATAAAGCTTCATTCATTTTTGTTTATTGTTTTCTTGCTCTAAAATCTAAGGTTGGAAAAGAAATATTTATATTTGTTAAATCTTCTTGAAATCTAGCCAGATCCTCCGTTCAGAGACCAGTCCTGCAACGCGAGTTAAAAAGTGGATATTCTAAATTATAAGAAAATATATATATATATATATATTCATTATTTAATTTTTTCCACTATTTTTCAAGTTGAAAGATTGATATTGAATAATGTTAATTGTACCTATCTAGTTGTATCAAATGAAAATAACAATGTGTTATATCTCTTATATAAAAGTTTTCTTTACCTACTAGTTCATATCAACATATGTTATCACTTGAATGGTAAAATCAAATACTCTTATCTATTTCTTTTAATGATTATAACAATTAATATAGATATTTCTTTTTCTATCAATTAAGTTTTTTTTTTGAGTACCTATCAATTAAGTTAACATCACAATTTTTCATTTTGTTTTATGTCATGTGCTGAGTTTGTTAAGTGAATGCAAACAAAGTCTCACATTTGCTACGGAAGGAATGATATATCATGGGTATATAAGAGAGAACAATTATCTCTGAGGCCTTTTGGGAAAAACCAAAAGCAAAAGCTGCGAGAGTTATGTCCAAAGCGGACAATATCACACCATAAATAGGGAAGTAACTCAAACCTAAAGGTACACTACAAATCTCTAATATTTGCTATGCTCACGTCTTGTCGATCCCAATATTAGTGCAAATTTTGCGGAATTACAGGAAGCCAAATTTCTGCATCAACAATTCGTATTTTCTACCAATTAGAATATTTGAACGAATCATAAATTTTTATTATCAACATTGGATATATCAATAATTCCAAAATCCTACGAACCATATAAATGATATCTTTTTTAAAAAAATACTAGTTTTAAAACAAATTAGTACTAAATTTATTAATTGAATTTGAAAATTGTAGTATTTATTAAAAAGAATAGGCCATTTGGTGTAGAAGGAAATTTAACAAATCTTTAGGATATATTGCAAAAGTGAAAATATATGATAGATGTTATCGTTGTTCAAGAAACTAGAAATTAGATTTAATTAAATAAATATAAATGAAATGTAATCACTTTATTAACTTAATTTAAGAATTATTTTCAATAAAATGAAATGTGACAATAAACCTTAAACATAATTAAATATGGAAATATAAATATCACAGAAAGTCAAACTAATTATATTAAGGTTTCAAACATTAGGTATCTACATAACCATCTAGTTTTTTTTCTTTTTTTTTTATCTAAAAACTAATTACATGAAACTAATATTTATATCTATGTTTATTATTATTATTATTATTATTTTGTAAGTTTTCACTTTTTTAAATTACTTTTGAAATCTATCAAAATATCAAATAAACAAAAATAATTTTTATAACTATTTTTTAAGGTGTACTTGTACAGAAATTGAATGCAAAAGAACATTATTGATAAACTGACTTTTAAAATAGGTTGACTTGGACAAAAATTGAATGCAAAACAAATTATTTATAAACAATCATGACTTTAATAAAAAAAACAAAAAACAACTATTGAAAGCGTGTTTGTGTAAGGATAATTTAGGTGAGTGGCTAAAGTTTGGCCCTCATTTTAAAAAATGTTCATTAGTTTTTAATTTTGTAAAAATGTCTAAAGGATATTTTAAGGATAATTTAGGTGAGTGGCTAAATTTTGGCCCTCATTTTTAAAAAAATGTTCATTAGTTTTTAATTTTGTAAAAATGTCTAAAGAATATTTTAGGAGTTTTACAAAATAGAGTGATTTTTCAACAATGCCATTTTCCATGTTTTTTGGATTTTCCTTATATTCAACCACCTAACAAACTTTGTTTTGAATTCAAATCTTGTTTCTATCGCAACGTCATCGCGACGCGGAGCGGCCGACGTCATCCCCTGAAGGGTCTCTTTCGAGATAAGGGTTTGAAGTCGCCACCAATCATCTACGAGGTGTGATTGGTCACCTAAAAATAAAAACAAGGTCTGCGAAAACAGATTGTTGGTTCGGGAGTCGATTGAGCGTAGGGAAGGTGTTAGCACCCTACAACACCCGTTCGAAAACCGTACCACATTTTGTAAAAAATTATCCTATTATTTTATTTGGTCCAAAAAAAAAGAGAAATGTTTTTATTTTATTTTAAATGTCCCATATTATATTAATCCACATTTTATTATAAGATATGAATTAATAGGTATGAGTGACACGAAGGCCATTAGAAAAATTTTGACACCTCGAGAATATTGAAAGGTTCCAATTCCCGTCATTGGAGTTTTTGAAATAATTATTTAGCAAAAAAAAATAATCAATAAAAAATAATTTTAATTTTAAGGAACATCAAGACTTGAACTTATGACATTAGTGTTGACACTAAAACATCACACCAATGTGCCACCACTTTGAGATATAATTTATATTCCTTTTCA
This sequence comes from Momordica charantia, assembly GCF_001995035.1. Next base: position 61,792 of record NW_019104757.1, read on the forward strand.
AAATACATATTTTGTATTTTTGAATTTTATTTTAAAAAAAAAAGAAAAAAAAAACTCTAAATGAAATCCATTATTTAAAATAATGATTTAGTAAAAATGAGGCATACAAAGACTCGAACTTGGGTCATGTACATTAAAAAATAAACATTTTACCACTGTGCAAATATCTTAAGATGTAAACATCATATTCTTTTACACAAACAAAAGGTTTAATTTATTTTTTAAACTAAAAAAAAAACCTACGAATTTTATTAAATTAAAACAATTTTTTTTATGTATTTTGACATTAAAGAGATTCTTTAAAAGAAAAAAAAATTATTTCAAAATAAAGTCAAATTTACTTTAAACAAAATTTATTTGTTAAAACTGATATTTTGTTAAGATTCTTTTTCAAAAGATAACCATTTATAAGAACTAAAAGATTTTTTTGAAATCCATTTTTTTATTTCCTCTCTTTAAATCTCTGTAGAAGATAGTTAAACAGAAACTCGATGTCAGGAGAAAAAGAAAAGTCAGACTTGGAGAAGGGAAAGAAAAAAAAATTTACTTTTACACTTTTTTTTTAAAATTATTTAAAAAGAAAACTTGTCTTTTCAAGCTTTCTTTATTTACATTAAAAAAATCATTAATTTTAAAATAAATTCTATTTATTTAAAACTTTGATTTTGAAAGGCTTATTCTGTTCAAAACTTTAACTGCTTTAAACACAGTCTTTTTATTTTAATTATAAAATAAAAAAACATAAACGGTAAATTAAATTCAAAGTCTACCAATTTAAAAAAAACAAAAGAAAAATCTACCAATTTTAAATAAAAACTGTCAAAAAAATCTATACTCAAAATACGGAATTTTTAACAAAATACAACTTCTAAATTAGCTCCAAAAACTGCCATTTATAACAAAACACAGATCATAAACCTTCAAAAATCAAGAATGAAAAACAACCTTAAATAATGGGGAAAAAATGTTCCAAAAGCAATTGAAATCACAATGAAAGCAGTGATTATAAAAACACAAACACAATTTACTCACCTTGCTTACCAACGTAGGAGAAAATGGTGATTTCTAGAGAGAGAATAAGTGAAAAAGAAAGGGAGAAGTATAGAGATGACTGAGAAAGAAAAAAAAAAAACTCTTTTGTTCTGCTCTTTTCTTCACTCCTCTATGCTTACTCTCTATATCCTGCTGGTCCCTCTATATCCCTGCATGTCCTCTTGTGTTTCCCCCAAACTTTCTTAAATACATGCATATGTGGCAACGGTAATATGGAGAGGGTAAAAGAGAGTTAGAGAAAAAGAAGGGAGAGTTAGAGAAAAAGAAGGGAATGAAAGGGAGAAGAGGCCACACACGTGGCTTTAATTGGAAAAGATCAAAGAGGAGAAAAAAAAAACTATTATTAAAAACAATCATTTAAATTAAAAACCTAATTTATAAAATAAAACAAAAAAAAAATCATATCAAATCAAATTCTTTTTAAAACAAAATTTATTTTTTTGGTTAAATTTAATTTAATTAAAACTTTACATTAAAACTTATAATAAAGTAAATTTATGTTATTTTTTTTAATAAAAATTAAAAATAAACCGGACCAAATACGGTGTCTACAGTTTCTACCTCCACGATTTTAAGTTAATTATTTTATTTTGAATTTCAGTTAATTTAAACGATTTATCATTGTTCTACAGTCTTTCATCTCATCATTCTACCATTGTTTTATTGTATCTTCTTCTTCTAAGTTTCCTTTTCTCTCTTTGTAACAATGAATTGTGTAGTAATCACAATTCTATATGGTGGTACGTGAGATGAAAAAAATGTGTACAACAATTTCAACATCTCTCAGATGTTAGTTTGGAAGGATTCTACGTTGTCCCACCATATGGAAGACATTAGGACGAATATTCATTTAACATATACGGAAAAGTTGCATCCATATCATTGGTCAAGAATGATAGTCTCAAGTCTCTTATTATTAGACTAGCTGAAGATAGGATGTCAAATGGTTCTTAACTATGTTGTCCAATAAGTTGTAGAGAGAGTACTGCATTGTCGTTGATATTGTGCATGACTCAATAGGTGGGAGTGAGACAACATTGCAGACAAATGTAAATATCACCATTTACCCTAGTTATGAGAGTGCGACACTAGTGCAGTCTACATTAGATAGCATTGTTGTAAATACTCCCATTGACCCCATGAATGGGAGTGGGACATCAGTACAGACCATATTTGAAGATAGTTTACTTCGTAGCCTTAAAAGGTACTTTTCAGTTCAAAACAGTAAAATCCAACAATAAACAGTTGGTATTAAAGTGTCTCGACGAATTATGTTATTGGTACCTCCACTCGTCTCGTTACCAAGATAGTAAAATACGGGTTATTAGAAACTTTTTAGAGGAATATAGTTGTTTTATGGATGTTGTAAAGAATTATCATAGGCAGACTTCAAGATGGGCAGTGAGTGTGCTAAGACAATCATGGATATAAAAAGTAGTTTTAGTCTTTGGGAGATCATTAATTACATTCAAAAGAACCATAGTATTAATTTAGTTATTACAAAACTTGGAGAGGAAGAGTGAAGGCGTTAGAATCAATTATGGGGTCACCTGAAGAGTCGTATGCGCTCATTCCGTCGAAGTTGATTGAGAAAAATCCACATAACGTATATATACTTACCGATACTGTAGTTTTGCTACATATGTGTATATTAATTACAAAACGTTATCATGCAGGAACGTATGTATAATTTTCCGAACTTTATCATTATCGTATATTTTTTTTATTGATTCTTCATTTTAGTTGTATATGCATATATTTACGAGTAATTATCAGATAGCAGAGTGCGGCGAGTGACGGAGGAGGGACTGCGAAGGGGGTGTGCTAGTTGGATGAAGATGAAGGGTTAGGGAGGAGCCAGTCACGCTCGGGTGGGGGGTGGGGGGCATGAAGTAAAGAAGATGGGAAGAAGGTGGAGACTCTTATACCCTAACTTTTTTTAATTCTAAGACCTAAATTTTTCTAATTTACCTTGTAATAATCATATTTAACCTCTTATTTTCGAATTTTTGGATTTATATGGATACATTTCTAAATCTACCTCAATACATTTTTAACAAGTTTTTCTTAAATCTACTATCAAATTCTAATTATTAATTTTAAATTATGTTTAAGTTAATTATTTTAATTTCATTCATTTTTTATGAGATATAGTTGATTCCCTTACATTAAAGCCGTTGTTTTTGCTATTCATTAAAATTCTACGTTCTTTTTGCTATTCATTAAAATTCTAACTCCCTACAATTATGCATATATATCTAATTAGTTATAAGGACATATTTAGCTAGAATTTTTTGAGTATAAAAAAAAATCACTTAGTCATCATGGTAATATTGGATAGATTTGGTCATTTTTAAAAAGTCATTTTTAAAAACACATTATTTAATTTAGTCATTCCTGCAGTTGACCCTTCATGTAAATGTATGAAACAAAAAATATCTTAAAGATTGATACACGTTTGTAAATTCTTCCTTATCTTTGCATAATTTCAAGACATATAATTTTGGTTATGCAGGGTTAATTAAATTCTACGAAAGAACTTGATCCAAGAATATAGCTGATCTCTAAGACAATTGACACTCCACATTTCCACTATAATATGATATTCTTTATTTTACGTAGAAAGTCACTTTTTTTTTAGTTTTACTCAAAATGCTATGAAGATAGTTGTCGTTGCATAACATAATATGAATCGTCTTTACCTTATCCAACTAATATAGGACTTTGGTCGAGTACCCTTTTTTCGAGAATAATATATGTCTTAATCAGTTGATGAAAGATGTCGTTATCTTAGGTCTCTAAGATGAAAGAGAAAAAGGCCTGCTGACATGGCAGAAGGATGTAGAGAGGGGTGGACAAGATGGACAAGCATTAGGAATTTAGGATAAGGGAGAGGGAGAGATTTAAAACGTGTTAGCATGATTCACGATTTTAGAGGGACTTGGGATAAAGGAGATAAAAAAATATTTTTAAATTTTAAAGGAAAAAGAAAAGAAAAAATGTGTGATCGTGATTCAATTGTAAAAGGATTAGGATGATATTACATTAATATTAATATTAATAATAATATTTTATAAACTTATAAGAAGTAGGTTTTATTTTTATGGGATATCATATGTGGTTATTAGCCATCTACATATTTGGAATCATTGATGTAACTAATCTTGACAAGATAGGCCTCATATGGGTAAGATATTTACGTGTAAGAAATGTGATTAAAACTTCACATCGATTAATCAAGAGGAAGATCTGAGTATGTAAGTGAGAATATTACATCTATCTTCAATAGGTATTGTGATACATTTTGAAATGAAACCAAAATTAAAATCACGTGGTCCTAAAAATGCATGCATAACCTAATAAGTAACATTTGAAATATATATGGATAGGTCAGATTGTCAATAGAGTTAAAAAGAAAAATTCATTTCAAATTCAATGTCAAGTAAAAAGACAAAAAGAAATTGAAATTGCAGAAATAAAAAAATATAAAAAGGTGTGAACTTAATTTGATTGCAAATAAATTATGAAACAAGTCCCATTTATTGAAGACTTACGATTTCATAAACGTTATTTTAGGAAAGGACTATTATTGTCCAAATACATTTAATATATATATATATATACCATCTTCTACCAATTAATAACCAACTAAGCTCAAACACTACTTGTTTCGACTACTTCGGCATATTTCTATCCATTTTTCCATGAAGAGAAGTTTTGCTTATGAGATACAATGAATTGTTATTCTCGTCTAAAACTATAAGATACAAATAAAGCTATTCAATATTAATCTTCTAAAGTTTAAAATAGCTACATTATTCTAAACCATATATTAATATTTTGATAAAAACAAACCGTGTCACGAGTTGTCAAATAAAATTTATTTTGAATTTCAATGATTTCAACTATTTGACATTGTCATTTTTATGAATGTATCTCCGATAAGTCTTAAAATTGTATTTGTTGATGCGTGAATTATGCTCTCCCGGTTCGTTCCGAGATTCACACCAAACTTGATAATCAGGGGACAGAGAATCTGCAAAACCAATCAAACCTAAACCGGTGTGACTCCTGTCACACGGACTTCGATGCCTAAGTTAGTAAGGATAGTAGATGGATAATGGAATTAGAGTGTAGAGGGTAGGGTGTTTTGGCATACCTCTAGGGTTTGACTCACCATTCCATTTATAGAAGTCGAATTCTAATCTCTTTAGGGTTTTCCCCAGTCGAATCCTCATACATCTCGGCAAACTCAATATTCAGGCTCGCTCATTCGTTGTGTGCTTTAGGTTGAATCGAGAGCCAAGACGGGATACTTTGAGTGGGACTGGGAAACGGTTGGGATGAACCGCTATAGTTCTCGGCTGGGGGGTTGAGGCCTGGTCGGCACCGAGCACTGGTCAGCCAGAGGCCGGCCCAAGTCGTCGTGTGCCGGCCCCCCTTTCCTTGTTCGTGCTTTCTCTCGGGTTTCCTTCGACCCCCGTCGCTTGGTATATTCTTCTTTTATCTCCCCATAACAGTAGCCCTCCCTCGCAAAATAGAAGGCAAGAGCATGCTAAGGCTTCTATATTGAGAGTATTTGTTATCTGGCGTGGATAACTACATTTGTGGAACAACCCTATTTTTAGTCGTTGTTGGTTGTCACTTTTTATGGGCTGACTGTCATAGCCCCCATTTTATTTTGTTGTATTTGGCTGCAATTGAGTCTCTTAGTATTGAGAGTATTTATCGTTATCAGATGTCGTTTTTATGGGCTGGCCTGTTGTAGCCCTCACACCCTTTTGTCGTAGTTGGCTGTAGTCAAGTCTGTTGGTTTACTCTTGGGTTTCCAACCTACGTGGCTTTTGTCAATGGTTTCATACCCTGAGTCCAGTCGATACCCTTTTGTTGTTGTCGGTTGTCGTTTTATGGGCTGGCTGTCATAACCCCCATTCTCTTCTATTGTAGTTGGCTACAATCAAGTCTCTTAGGCACTGCTATAGGGTTAGTTTTAACTAGATTTTGGCCTTGGGATCTAACTTTCAACATGGCCAGTGGTACTTCCTTTGGGTTTCTAACCTCTTTAGCTTTTGCCCATGTTTTATACCTCAGAGTTTACTCTCGAGTTTCTAATTCATTTGGCTTTTATCAATAGCTTTTATACCTTGAGTTTAGTCGGCACCCTTGGGTTTCTAACATATTTGCTTTTGCCGATTTTTTACCCCAAGTTAAATCAATACCCTCGGGTTTCTAACCAATTTTGGCTTTTGCCACATGGTTTTTTACCCGTGAGTTTCATTGATTGGTTAGGCTTGCCTGCTTTCTGTTTTAACCTTGCTAGGCCTGTACGCATGTCTTTTTCAGCACCTCGGGATTCTTTTCCCTGGTTTCACTTATTGGCTTTTAGCTTATCAGCCTGCTTCTAGGTCTGTCTCTGATCGAGTTCCTTGACCAGCTATTATTAATCTACCCATGCCTCCACTTGAGGAGTTTTCATTTAGAATAAAGATAAATGCTCAAGTAGTAAAGAATTGATCAAATATCGCATGCTAGAACCAAAATCAAGTAGATATTTTCCGAAGGAAATTTGAAACGAAGTAAATGATAACCTATATAAGCAATTATAAAAAATTTAAGCCTAAACTATTAACATAGGCAAAAAGGAAAGAAATATTGTCTTGTGTGATCAGGTTGTTACGCGTCATCTTGAGATGGCGTAGTAGCGTACGTGCAATACTCACTGCTCTCTCCCGATTATTGCTCGGATGAGTCTGTCATTGGAGTATATTTCTCCAAAGGGTCTCGTTGATACAACCAGTCTTGAGTTTTGTCATGACCTTGTTTTGAATGGAGCAGTTCTTCTGCGCTCATATATTTTTGAGCTCGAGTCAATGCTTCTGAGAAGGTTGTTTGAGTCCTCTTTCTAAAAGAGAATGGCAGCTTTTTATTTCTTATGCCAAATAGGAAAGCGAGTAGTGATATTCCATCGGTAAGATCTTTGACTAGTAGTCTTTCCTCGTTGAAGCGAGCCACATATTCTCTGAGCTCTCAGTTGATTCTTGCTTTATGCTCAGGAGGTAAGTCACAGGTTGGCTCCTATTCTGCCATCCAATGAATTGCGTGACAAATACTTCGGCCAGTTTTCTTAAGGAGAAGATTGATTTTCTTCTTAATTGTCGAAACTAGACACGATCAGTGCCCGTTAACGTGAAAGAGAATACTCTGCACTTGATTGCTTCTGTCATCTTGTATAGGTCCAAATGGTCAAAAGGATCTGTTGAGCAGTCGTATTGCTTCATAGTAGGGAGTTTGAACTTTGGAGGGATCTTTTCTCTCATTATTTCTTCCACGAATAGGGAATCTGTTTGCTCTATAATATCCTCAAGATGGTATCTTCTATCTTTTCGCTTTTTACTGCCTTTCTGTGATCTTTCTGTATGCTCATCTCGGATAATTGATTTTTCTTTATGAAGCGTGGTGTTTTTGAGGCCTGGTTGGGTTTCATGTCGACGGTAAGTATCATCCTGTGGTTTGTCGTTCCCTCTCATTACTAGTTTACTCCGTGCCAATAAGTGCTGGTGGACTCTCATCTTGTTATTCAAGTCTCTCAAGAATGAGAGATGTGTTTCGGTTCACTATTGCAATATTCTTTTCTAAAGTAGCCCATTTATTCTCCTGTCGTTCAAGAATTTTTGTCTGTTGCTCTTTTTACCGTGGAATCTGTCGCCTTGTATCACCCAGGGTCTGCTTGGGAAGTTGTCGACCTGTTTCACCCTCGGCTATCTCGGGTAAAGGCAGCCTCCTAGTTGTATGACGTTCGTTGCCATCATGTTGTGGTCTATTTCCAGAATTCATGTCGATTTGTTTTTCTTAGGATCTGTCCTGGATTTTGTCGATTCGCTTCACCCTAGACCTTCTCGGATTCTGAGCAGTTCTCGATCGACTTGTTGGATAAGAATCGTGCATTCTCATATCCGATTAGTTCTCGGTCGACTTGTTGATCGTCTCGACTTTTGGATCTGAATCGTCCCTTCTCGGATCCGAGAAGTTCTCAGTCGACTTGTTGATCGTCTCGACTTTTGGACATGAATTGTCCCTTCTCGGATTCTTGTAGTTCTCGGTCGACTTGTTGATCGTCTCAACTTTTGGATCTTTATCGTTCCCACAGACGGCGCCAATTATTGATGCGTAAATTATGCTCTCCCAGTTACTTCCGAGGTTCGCACCAAACTTGATAATCAGGGGATAGATAACCTGCAAAACCAATCAAACGTAAACCGGTGTGACTCCAGCCAAACGGGCTCCAATGCCTAAGTTAGCAAGGATAGTAGATGGATAATAGAATTATAGTGTAGAGAGTAGGGTGTTTTGACATACTTGTAGGGTTTGGCTCACCATTTCATTTATAGAAGTCGAGTTCTAATCTCTTTAGGGTTTATCCCAGTCGTACCTCATACATCTCGGCAAACTCAATATTCGGTTCCGTTCATTCGTTGTGGGCTTTAGGTCGAATCGAGAACCAAGGCGGGATACTTCGAGTGGGACTACGAAACGGTCGGGATTAACCGCTACAGTTCTCGACTGGGGGGCCGAGGCCTGGTCGGCCAAGGGCCGGCCCAAATCGTCGAGTGCCGACCCCCCTTTGCTTTCTCTCGACTTTCCTTCGATCCCCGTCGCTTGGTCTATTCTCCTTTTATCTCCCCATAACAGTATCCACTAATTCGGACGACAATCTCATCCCTATCACTTTTCATATGGTTAGTCTACCAAGGAATTATAATTTTTCAAATAGTTTCAACAATTATAATATATATATATATGTGTGTGTATATATATATAACAATAGTCTTTCAACCAATTAAACCAACTCTTTTAAGTTGTGGATGTTGGAATTAATTTAATAATTAATTCATATGTGGATAACAAATTAAAGAGCAATTATATTTGGGCTATTTAATTGACATACAACTGATCTTAGTTATGAACTAAGCCCATGACTTCCCATTTAGTGGTGTGGCTTGCTGAGTAGAAACCAGCCCATTAATCCTAGGGAATTATGGGAAACCCTAAGATTAATCTATAAATATATGGTTATGGTCTCCAATACACTATGCTTCTTGAGCCTCCTGTTCCCCATCAAACAAAGAGTATTGCCCATATTTGGTCTGGGTTGCATAGTTGAGGAAGACCACAAACCACAACTTCTTGCAGATCGTGGTCAGTCTATCTAATGGTTTCAGGTAATTCTAATCTCTTTATAGATTTTGGTTTTCTTCCATGCTTAGATCCTTGGCCTTGATTGTTCTAGAATTTTATGGCTTTTGTTTTAGAATAATCATGAATTAGGATTTGTTTAAAATTTCCAACAAGTGGTATCAAAGCAAGTTTTGCATGGATGATTACTGGATCTTTAAGAGTTAAGTTCATTGTTCTTTCAATAACTTATTTATTTAAACAAAAAGTTATTAAAATTATTTGGATTGACAAGATATTTGAACAATTTTCACATGATTAAAATTCTTAATTGATTGAAAATTGTTCGAATTTATCCCTGATTAATTTGATAAAACTTATTTTTTTTATTAACAAATTAGTTGTGACGGTGAATCTTTAGTTTTCATTAAAAGAAAAATTAAAGAAATTGCGGCACTCCAATAAGATGTGGTTTGAAGATAACGGCTGGTGCATGGAGATAATGCCCTAGCACCAACTAATTTTAAATGTTGCAGTGCACAAACTTAGAGATGTTTTTTTTTGTGGCTATTTATTTAATTTTTAATAATTATTTATTTAGTTATCAATTTATATTCTGTTTTGAATATTCTGGGCGAATTTAAATATGGAGGTCGATTTAATTTTTCTTTTATATTGTGCTAATTAAAGATTGTTGATTATGGTGAATAAATTAACAATTTAGTCAATACTTTGCACAATTTTTAAATTTCTATGAATGTTTTGATTTAGAAATATTATTGTTAATTGTTGAAAATAACTTAGGTATTTTATTTTCATATGGAAACAATTAATAATAATTAAGTAATAATTTTGTGAGATTTGAATATTGTTGTTTATGCGACTTGTGATCGGCTAAAAGGAAGGTCACAATTTGACCAAATAACAAATACACTTACAATTATGGAATTAATTATTGATATTATATTATTGTGTGCAATTAGTGCTCCATAGCCTATGTTGAATTGTTGATGAGTGGTACAATATCAATTTGCAAGTGGTACTCTCCATGTGGTGATCAAACATTGATAATCAATCATGTCAAGTGAAAGCCTTCCTTTGGGCCGGCAATTACTCACATGACATAACTTTATATTATCCATGTTTATCATCATCTAACTATATGTGGACCTGTTATTTGGCCAAACTGAAGTCTTCCTTTGGGCCGACTACAGAGTGCATAAATACACAAATACACAAATCCACAAACATCTGATGATTTTTAAAGATATCAATATCAGAAATCAGAGGCTACTTTGGTAGCATGATTCATCAAATTAACACCAACCAAAAGGATCAGACAATTATGCAACATATATAACTTTATTATTATTAATTTTATCTTTATGAAAACAAAACTACCAAAATTATTTACAAAATTAATAATAATATCTTTATATGCATAATTTAATAAGGGAAAAGTCCTCTAAACAATTTATTAAATCCAGAAATAAAAAATAAAAACTGGATTTTCCCAAAAGGTATATTATTTATATTATAACTCATCAACAATTCAACATAGGTTATGGAGCACTAATTGCAGCACAATAATCTAATATCAATAATTAAATCCATAATTGTAAGTGTATTTGTTATTTGGCCAAATTGTGACCTTCATTTGGGCTGATCACAATTCGCATAAACAACAATACTCAAATCTCACAAAATTATTACTTAATTATTATTAATTGTTTCCATATGAAAATAAAATACCTAAGTTATTTTCAACAATTAACAATAATATTTCTAAATCAAAACATTCATAGAAATTTAAAAATTGTGCAAAGTATTGATTAAATTGTTAATTTATTCACATAATCAACAATCTTTAATTAGCACAACATAAAAGGAAAATTAAATCGATCTCTATATTTAAATTCGCCCAGAATATTCAAAACAGAATATAAATTGATAACTAAATAAATAATTATTAAAAATTAAATAAATAGCCACAAAAAAAACATCTGTGAGTTTGCGCACTGCAACATTTAAAAATAGTTGGTGCTAGGGCATTATCTCCATGCACCAGCCGTTATCTTCAAACGACACCTTATTGGAGTGCCGCAATTTCTTTAATTTTTCTTTTAATGAAAACTAAAGATTCACCGTCACAACTAATTTGTTAATAAAAAAAATAAACTTTATCAAATTAGTCAGGGATAAATTCGAACAATTTTCAATCAATTAAGAATTTTAATCATGTGAAAATTGTTCAAACATCTTATCAATCCAAATAATTTTAGTAACTTTTTGTTTAAATAAATAAGTTATTAAAAGAATAATGAACTTAACTCTTAAAGATCCAGTAATCATCCATGCAAAACCTGGCTCTGATACCACTTGTTGGAAATTTTAAACAAATCCTAATTCATGATTATTCTAAAATAAAAGCCATAAAATTCTAGAACAATCAAGGCCAAGGATCTACGCATGGAAGAAAACCAAAATCTATAAAGAGATTAGAATTAGCTGAAACCATTAGATAGATTGATCATGATCTGCAACAGGTTGTGGTTTATGGTCTTCCTCAACTATGCAACCCAGACCAAATATGGGCAATACTCTCTGTTTGATGGGGAACAGGAGGCTCAAGAAGCATAGTGTATTGGGACCATAACCATATATTTATAGGTTAATCCTAGGGTTTCCCATAATCCCCTAGGATTAATGGGCTGGTTTCTACTCAGCAAGCCACACCACTAAAATGGGAAGTCATGGACCCATAATTAAGATCACTTATATGCCCCTTAAATAACCCAAATATAATTGCTCTTTAATTTGTTACCCACATATGAATTAATTATTAAATTAATTCCAACACCTTGAGCCTAATTTTTCATACTTTTACATTTACATTGCTGAAAATTCTTTGTCTATGTAGGGTTAATTAAATTCTACCAAAGAAGTTGGTTGGACAATAATATAGCTAATGTTTAGGACAAGGTGCACACTCACGGATTAAAAAATAAAAATAAAAATGTTCAGACAATGTATATATGTTCACATTTCTATAATAATATGATATTATTTATTTTAAGCCGAAGGTTTTACGACTTTTCCTTTGGTTTCACTCCAAAAACTACAAAGTTAGTTTTTATAGCATAATATGCTATGCATCTTTACCTTATCCAACCAATATGGAACTTTGGTCGCACTATCAATAGTTAAGTGGTCAAACATTAGCGTCGCTCTTTCCCTTTGTAAGTTTAAATCCACTTCACTTTTTTTTAGTACAATAACAAATGGAGGTGAAGATTCGAACTCACGACCTTTTTATCGGAGATATGTATGTTAATCGGTTGATAAAAGATGTCGCTGACTGTGAGTCTGTGCTTGCCGGAGAGAGGAAAGGAGGAAGGCGACTGACCAAGAGGAAGAGAGGTGGGAGAGAGGTGGGAGCAGCTGAGGGGGTGCACCACGAGTGCAACTGAAGGATGGTGAGAGAGGTGGAGAAGATGGACCTTCGTTGGAGAATCGGAAAGAGGATGCTCCCTCAAGATGGTGCCTCTTTTAGGTTTGTTAATCTTGGTCGAGTCCTGTTTCTTAGACTGAATAATGTCGGTCTGGAACTGACATTACAGACCAACCGACATCGTAGGCTACAATGAGACCACGGTTAATGTCGGTTGGGAACCGACGTTGAAATAACCGACATCGAACATATACAATGTCGATTTTATTGATGTCAGTTGGCAACCGATATTGTTTGAGAAACGACATTGTACGATACGATAACACCCGGGTTAATGTCGGTTTGAAAACTGACATCTAATATGTATGATGTCAGTTGACAACTGACATTACAGACCAATTTTGTAGTAGTGAATTCTAATTTGAGCTTTTAGACTCTGATATCATATCAATATTCTTGTGATTCTATCTCAAAACGAATTGACAATAAGAGAAGTAATCCTCTTATATTATAAAAAATTATTGTTAGGTCACTTTATCTTCTTAATATAGGATCTTTAATAGAGAGGGGTGGAGAAAATAGACCTTCGCTAGAGAGTATGACAAGGCATTAGGATCAAGGGGGAAGATATTTGAAGGAAAAAAAAACTGTTAGCATTATTCGCGATTTTAGACGATCTATTTTAAAAATTAAAGAAAAAAGAGAAATGAACAATTGTGTGAACAAGTAAAAAGTAAAAAACATAGTACAATTATTGCAAAAAGAAAAAAAATTAAATACAGTGGGGACTTAATTTGATGGCAATTATGTTGTGAAAGACTCAACCACTCGTTTATTTGTTTGGACCACTTCAACATGTTTCTATTGATTTTCACGTGACAGGAGAAGTTTTACATGTGATATATATCGAATTGACAACATATGACACGACTTAGTAGAAATACAACTATTAAATATTTACCTCTCGAAAATATTTTGCAAAAGATAAAACCATATCACAAGGTTTCAAAGATTAATTAATTTGAAGCCAAAGGATTTCAAATATTTGACATTATTACAATTTATGGGCGTGTCTAAACGAGAAACAAGTCTAGTTATTGAGCACCTACGATTAGTTATTTTAAGAAAGGTATAATTTTCCAAATTGTTTTATTATTATATACATATTTATTTAATTTGTTTCTACCAATTAAACAAACTAAGCTCAAAATACTACAAAAGTTTAAATTTTGTTTTAAATCTAAGCCCATTGATATTGAATTAAAAATATCTTATGTTTTAATTTTATGAGAGGGACATAATACTTATAAATAATTATGGTTCCTTCTCAATACCAATTGACAATGTGAAGAGTAGTTCATTTATCTTAAAATACAAAAGAATCTCACATTGAAAAGAAAAGAGACCTTACAGAGGTCCTATAATAGACGAGCCTCTCATTGTCAATAGGTTTTGAAATGAAATCTCATGAATGTTAATATATGATATTAAAGCTCATACTAACCTACCTCATGGAAAAATAGAAAAACATTCAATACCGAGAAGATCAAATTAAAACTTCAATCACTCAACCAGTAGGAACTTATTTTTTATTTAACAGTGACAAATACTAGGAAAGCACTCGAGTGCTCTACCAACTTCTAACGATTAGTAATTTCGCAAGCTCTAAACTCACCCCAAGCTATGCAATTATTAATAGAGAGGGTCAGAGGATTCAAAGAGATTAAGAGTCGTCAGAACATTAGGAATCATCTACAATTATTCAGAGTCAAGCAAAGCATCCGGAGCAGACAAGGCTTTAAGACTGCGATACGTCAAAAACACTGAATCTTCTATTCGTCAAGCAACCGACTGAAGAACTTTTCTCAAATAACAAGACTTGAAGATTTCATCAAGGTGCAAACTCCATCAACTATAAATTAAAGAACTCTTCGCAAGCTACAAACCTCATTCTTATCTTTGGTATTCCTAAAAAGAAAAGGAAAATAATCCTTGCTTCTCAACACTGAGGAGAAACATTGTCCTCCTCACTAACAACTCATTATCATTTAAATTTTTTTTATGTTTTTGCATTTCTCTTCTTTAGTTGTCAAATATTTAATAGTGCGGAGGACAATATTTCTTCTCATGACTGAGGAGGCAAGTATTTTACTAAAAAAAAATAGTAAAAGAAAGAGAGTGAGTGTAGGTTAGAAAAGTGGCATTCATTCTATGTTGAATTAAAATATCATGGAATGAAAACTTCTTAGAATATAGATTCGCTGACAGTACTGGAAAACAAATTATATGAAAATTGTTTAAGTTAATATTTGATATGTAATTATCCTAGGTGTTGGGGCCAACCAAATGACAAGCCACGTGACAATTGACTGAGTATATGTTGCAAGTGCCAAGTCACCCAATGATCTGAATTGCTTAGATAATGTTAAAATAAACTTTAAACATGACTAAATTAAAAATAAATATATAAAATTTGAGATCAAACTACTTATGTTTAAATAGTTTGAATAAACACTTAATTTTATCGATCAATTATTCCTTCTTGTGTGAACCTAATAGGAAATTGTAAGTAAGAATAGTAATTCAAACAAGCACCGAATAAGCAATTTTAAGGTAGAAATTAAAAGTCTCATCAAGACGAGGAGTAGAAACCACATACTGGAGTAAAACGCTCCACTATAATCAATAATGAGATATAACAAGTTCTCCATAGTTACTACTAGAGGCATACAATAGATATATCGATACAATAAATCTCGACAAACATAAGAATAAACTGGACGAACACACGAATAAACTGGGGAAGAAAATTAAAAAGATCTCACTTAAAAGTGAAATCCAACTATCCAATGTATCTGACTTTAGACGGCTCCAAAAGAAATTTCCACCGGTCAGATTGAAGGATCCTTGTGTTATGAACCACTCTTAAAATTTTAGCTTGATTGGATCATGAATCGAGAATCGATCGTGCCAAAAATGCTTCCGTACAAACTATTTATTTTCTCAACTTTCTTTCTGATTTATCTCTCCTCACTGTCCCAATCTTCGTGCAGTCTCAGACACCATCAAATTAATCGGCTACTGAAGCTTTGTTTGAAATTAAAACAAAAAACAAAACTGAAGCCCAAATTTGCACCTAAGTAATTGGGCTTTTCCATAAAGTGAAAAATACCAACAAATCTGCTCATTTTCACTATTTGGAGAAACTTGTCATTTCAACGATGGAACCACAAAATTCAATCTCCCAATAGGTTCTTCGTCATCATATTAGAGCTATTACGATTAGTATGTATTTCTCAAGTTCAAACAGTTCGTCATTGAGAACATCTCTCATCACGTGATACCTTACATATATGTTTTAGTTTCTTGAATTAAATGTTGAATTCTTACCAAAATTAATTAGCACTATGATTATCGCATAATATCACATATTGTATGTAGTTGCTTGAAGCCGAGCTCTTGTACAAATCGCTTCATTCATAACATCTCTTTGCATGTCTCTGCTACGACAATGTACTCTGCTTCAATAGTAGAAAATGCAACGCACTTTTGTAATCTTGACTGTCGTGACACTGCGCCGCTTGCTCATGTCATAAAATAGCTAGATGTAGACTTTCGGTTATCTAAATCTCTTGCCATGACTGAATAAATGTAACCGACAAGCACTGGCTTTTCACTTCCAAAGGTGAGTTTCAAATTGGAAGTGTTCTGCAAATATCTCATGATCCACTTAACTGCCTCCCAATGTTGTTTTTCTGAATTGAACATAAAATGACTAACAACTCCAATAGCATGGGGAATATTTGGTCTATTGCATATCATGATGTACATCAAACTCCCAACGGTTGAAGCATATGAGAATCTGCCCATCTCTTCCTTCTCTTTATTTGTAGGAGAACTCTGCTTGCTACTCAGTTTAAAGTGATTGCTACTCAATCTTTCAAACAGCTTCTCCATGTAATACTCCTGAGACATATATAATTTCTTGTATACTTCGTCTCGAGCTATGCGAATTCCAAAAATCTTCTTCGCTGACCCTAAATTCTTCATAGCAAAGGATTTGACCAATTGTTTCTTCAACATGTCAAATTTTGAAATATTTATGCCAATATTCAAAATTTCATCAACATAAAACAACAGTACAATAAAGTCATTATAAGAAATTTTTTGCACAAATATGCAATGATCGAAAGTATTTTTTTTTGAAGCTTTGCTCCCCCGTAACTAACTCAAACATCTTGTATCATCTCCTTGGTGCTTGTTTCAATCCATAAAAACTTTTTTCAACCTGCAAACAAGATTGTCCTTGTCTTTCTTCTCAAATCTCTCTAGTTGTTCCATATAAATTTCTTTATCAAAATAACCCAGCAAAAATGCAGTTTTGACATCCATCTACTCAACCTGCAAGTCAAGACTTGCCGGCAAACCCATAACTACAGAAGATATTTTGTAGTATAGAAGACATTATAACAAGATGAGCAAAAATTTCATCAAAGTTAACACCTTTCTTCTCACTGAACCTTTTGTGACAATTAGTCTCACTTTGTTATACTGAAAAAGGTTACAAAGGATGTATATTTTTCGTTCATTTGAGAAAATAAACTCCCATGGTGTTATCAAGTGCAGTGGAATATTAATTCTGAAAAATATTTATTTATTTTTTTTACAAATTTGTTTTCTTATACAAAAGAAATATAAACAAATCAGTGTACAATATTAAAAAAAAAAGAAAGAAAAAAAAGAAAATACAAATCTAAATAAAGTCATGGGGTACCGCAACGTCATCCTTAGAAGGGTCTGTTTCGAGATAAGAGTTTAGAGCCGCCACCAATTATCCACGATGTGTGATTAGTCACCTATTTTAAAAAAAAAAAAACTTGGTATGCAAAAAACAAATTTTTAGTTTGGGAGTCGATGGAGCATAGGGAAGGTGTTAGCACCCAACCACACCAATTCAAAAACGGTTACAAAATTTTGTCATAAATTTTCCATTATTTTTATTCGTCCAAAATAAAAATATTTTTTGTGTTTTTATTTAAATGTCTCATATTTTATTAATTCATACTTTATAATAAAATATGAACTAATAATTATGAGTGACACGAAGGCTATTAGGAAAATTTTATCACATCGAGAAACGGTGGGCCTCTACTAGGCAATAAGAGTCCTGTAGCAAAAATTGCTTACCGCAAGTGTACGGGTCAAGTCTTAATATAGATGATAAGTGAATACCGATATCGTCTTCTGGATTGGGTTTCTAGCTCACTAAAGTACCACAGATACAATCACTCAATTTTATTTAGAGAATCAAAATCAAATGGGAGAATATAATCAAAGAAAATAAACAATGCAATAATAAAGATAAAAACAATGGGGAGAAAGATCTTAGGGAATTGATTTCACCTATTGAATCTATGAACCAACTACTTAATTTCTCAAGATTGAACAAATTATTAATTATATAGGCCACGAACTCTCAAATCTCAACAGCCTCTCCCGAGTGCAAGCTAATTCTCGTTACGAATTAAGAAACCAATATCCCTATCTAGTTTCTATAACAAGTAAAGGTTTTATTGAACAAGTCTTTTAACGATCTCTAAAGGACTTCTAAATCTCTCGATCTTAAAACCCCTTTAGTTATGCATCCCAGTTCTAACTCTAAACCACCTCTCCTGATCGTAAGATTTCAAGTTTAAAATCAATCAATCTATGACCAGTAGATTCAAGGCATTAAGCATACAGAAGCATAAATAGAATATTCATAAACATTCAACCAAGAAAACTAAACAATCAATGCATAAAGTTCAATGGCTACATCAATCCCTAAGAAGAGAGGTTTAGCTTCTCATATTCAATGGGAAACAATAAAATCACAATGAGAAGTCCATAACAAAACTAGAAAAATCAAGAGAAATGAGAAGAAACTATGTTCGACGTGTCAATCGTCCGTCCCCGAAGTGACCTCCACGATCCCGAGTCTTGAAAATCACTTTTCTAAACTCTCCAATGGTCTCCTTGCCCTCGAAATTGGCCAAAAAGGCAAACTGCCAAAAAACCTCTCCCAAACTCTCCCTTCTCGACGGCTGCACAACCCTGTTTTTATAAAAAGTTGTCGCGGTAGCACCGTGGTGCTATATACAGGGTCATGGCGCTACACTATTCACAAACGCGAAATTTAAACTTCGGAGTGCCGCGGTGCTCTAGGCTAGCACCGTGACACTA
Organism: Momordica charantia; assembly: GCF_001995035.1. The sequence continues at coordinate 80,690 of NW_019104757.1, forward strand.
TCTCCTCGGGTTTTTAGCTTCAAATCTTATTGTTATTTCATCTTTGTCACTTTGATTCCGATTTTTCCCTCATTTTGATCCAAATATGTCTCATTTCCTCCCGATGCTTTATTCCTGCAAAATATATCTTATGTGCTTAAATTTGTCATGAAGAAACGAAAACTAACAAATAATTTCAATATAAATCTCATGAAATGTAACTCATAAAGTGTGCTATCAAATACCCATAAACTTAGCTTTTTGCTTGTCCTCAAGCAAACATATCTACTTTATATCCAATGATCTCATACATAATACAAAAAAGTTAGGGGGTAAATATCATCTTATCAAATTCTCCCCCACCTAAATCATGCTTATCCTCAATTATATCTTAACTCAACATACTGAAATCTCAATTCTAATCCCTTTTCATCTTTTTCAATAACCAAAAATACAAGTAAAGTCAATCAAACATCTATGAGATGAATCAAAAAATGACAATCAAGAGAATAAGCAATGGTATGATATAATTTTTTAAAATATTATAGTTTACTAATTGATTTTAAAAATTGTGGTATTTATTTAGAAAGAATAGACCATTAGTGTAGAAGAAAATGGGACAACTCTTTAGAATATTGTGCAAAAATTGAAAATATATGATAGATGTTATAGTAGTTCAAGAAACTAAAAATATATTGAATTAAGTAGATAAGTATAAATGAAATTTTAATCACTTTATTAACTTAATTAAGAATTATTTCAAATAAAATTAGATGTGAAAATAAACCTTAAACACAATTATCTCTAAAGATGTACATATAACTTGAAGTCAAACTAATTATATTAAAATTTCAAATATTAGGTATCTAAAACTTCGACCCTAATTTCTTGTTTTATTTCTTTAAAAAATAATTACACGAAAGTAATAGAATTCTTCGTTAGTTTTCACTTTTTTTTTTAAATTACCTTTTAATTCTTATCAAAGTATCAAACAAAGAAAAATCATTTTTTTATAACAACTTTTTTGAGTTGTACAAAAGTTTGCTAGTATTTCATGAACATTCCTTCAAACCTATATTTGAATCATTTGAAAAAAAAAAACTTATATTTGAATCATTTGAAAAAAAAACTTATATTTGAATGCAAACCAAAATTATTGATAAACAAGCTTGACTTATAAAATTTAAAAAAAAACTAAAGATAATAATTAAAAGCCTAACATGTTATTATTATGTTTAATTAATCAAACCAACATATAATATCCTTAAAAATCAAATACATCTGGAAACCCTTCATATTTTTTAATTAACTAGAAATTTTTGTTTATAGGAGAACAACAATAACCTATTCTACCACTATTTCCATTTTCTCTATTTCCATACACTAGTCCATTATTTTTTTTTAATAAATATTATATTTAATGAAAATATATTAAGAAACTATAATATTTGACGATATTTATACAAGTAAATTTATTTGTATAAGATAGCATTTGTACGTCGTCTTTAGCACTCTACTTCTTTATATGCTCTTTCATGCCACAATGATAACATTCAACATTGGATAACCGACTACTCTTACTTTTGCTTCTGTCTCTACCCTTCGGACCTTTACTCTTACTCCTCCCCCTTCTTTCAGTAACAAGAACCTCTGACTGTGATGAAGAGCCTTGTGATTTTCTTCTTATCTCTTCATTTAAAACACTGCTTTTCACCATGTCCATACTTATTACTCCATTTGGGGCTGAGTTCGATAACGAAGTTCTGAAAGTCTCCCACGAGTCCGACAATGTACCAAGAAGCCATAAGCCTTGTATCTCATCTTCAAACTTGATTTTCATTCCAGCAGGCTGATTAATGATACCTTGGAATGTATTCAAGTGATCTGACATAGGTGTTCCATCTTGATACTTCAAAGTCATTATTTGCCTTATCATAATCAATTTATTATTGCCAGTTTTCGGGGCATATAACGACTCAAGCTTGTTCCACATAGTCGGTGCATGTGTTTCTTCTCCAATATGATTTAGAATATTTTCTTCTACCCAATGTCTAATAAAGCCACAAACTTTTCTATGACATATTTTCCATTCTAAATCTGTTTTATCTTCAGGCTTCTCAAGTGAAAAAACAGGAAGATAAAAATCCTTCACATATAAAACATCTTCCATCTTCCTTTTCCAAACTTGATAATTTGAGCCATTCAACGTCACCATTCTACTTGTACTAGTTTCCATTGTTCAACACAAGGCCTAATTAATTTTTAACCTCTCTCTGATACCACTTTGTTGGGATAAACACTTAAATTTATGAACCAATTACCCCCTCTTGTGTGAACCTAGTAGGAAATAGCAAGTGAAAATAATAATCCAAACAAGCGCAGGACACACGCAATTTTAACGTGGAAAAACCTCCTCAATGTGAGGAGTAAAAAACCACGGACCGAAGTCAAAATCTCCACTATAATCAATAATGGGTACACCAAGTTCTCCCTAGCAAAAACTAAAGGCATACAATAATAATATCTCGAGACAATAAATTTCTGCAAACAAAGGGAATAAACCGGGGAAGAAAATTAGAAAGATCTCACCTAGGAAGTGGCACCAAGTACCCACTGTATCTGACTGTAGGCAGCTCCAAAAGAAATCTCCATCGTCCAGATTGAAGACCCTCGTGTTACGAACATGCTGTCAAAATTTCACCTGGATTGACCTCCGATCGTGCAGAAAACGTCACTGTACGGAATTGAATTTCTTTTATGTTTTCTCTCCTCGATCTGCGTGCATAGACTTTCCCTCTCTCTCCTCAATTGTGTTTTTACCGGTTGCACCTTTTTATATATATATATATATAACCTTAAAACATTAATGGCCCATGTGGACCTTAAAGTTGGGCTTTTCACACAATGTGAAAAAAACCCAACACAAGATTGAATATAATTCATTACGCAGTACGAAGAGAGACCAACCCAAGTAAACAAGTTATAAATTTGGAAAATAACTCTGCAAAGCAATTTAGGGAGCAGACACTATAACTTGAAATTTCAGAACTAACATTACGCTTCTCGATCAATATGACGATCCAATTAATGTATGGAACGTTGAGAACAGAATTGTAAGACACAATCTCAAGTTGCTGTTCAACTTCAAGGATGTTCAAGCTACGTCTGCACTTCCTTCCAGACTTCAAAATTATTCTACATAGTGTAACTTTGCATGCTGCAACTCCACATGAAGAATATTATATTATGTTGTGTGTGTTAGGGTTTAATTATACCTGAGGTATGCACAGTGTCTCTATACCCGTATGAATGCAAAGAGGTCATTGCTTGATCGAGTTGCATTCGTTGTGCTTACACCCAAGACTTCAAGGATATTTCTTAAAGCCCCAAGTCATCACTTTGAACACCCAAATGCTCTGTTTATGTGCTTGTTTTTTCCTATTTCTCTTGAGTAATAATAGGTGGAGTGTTTTAATGTTTTATAGTACTTGTTCTTGTGTGCTCGTGGATTTTATGTTTTGGCCTAATGACTAATTGGTTAAATTAGGAACAAATCATATTGTGTTGTCTCAGGGGATAGCTTGTCCATGTACCGATGTGGGGACAGTACGCATACCCCTAAGTATAGGGACATAAAGGCCAAAGGGTCGTCGACTCTTGAATAAATAATAATAATAATAATAATAAAATCATGTTTTGTTAATATTTTTGGTTTATGTAAAACGACCTGGTACGTATAATTGGAGCCAGAAGTTTACGGAAATTTTTGTCATCCCTAATGTAGAGACATGAAAATACAAGTTTAGAGATATGTAAATAAACTGTTGGAAGATAAATTTTAGAGACATAAATAAAAAGATTTAGTAAAAAAAAGTTAGTGAAATAAAAGTTAAAAGGCAAAAAGAGAAAAATATGAGAGAAAAAAAGTAATCCGAGAGGAAAAGACATGTTAAAGAAAAAAAAAATAGAAACAAAGAGAAATTAGACTAGAAGATATAATTTCTTAGAGGTAAATATGAGAAAAAAAAAAGTTATATTATAAGAAAAAATAAACTGAACCTATCATTTTTTAAAATTTCCATAGAATTTCAAAATAGTTTATCAAAAAAAAAACAAAAAATTGAATGATTATCAAATAACATATTTTTAGAAAACTAAAAATCAAAAATTAAAAATTACAAACACGACGCTAAATATTACAATTTTCAAAATATTATGAAAGTATGATATTTTACCAACTTTTAGAGTACTCCAGCTTTGGAAGTATTAATAAATAGGTTTTGAAAGTATTGATATAACCAGTTTTGATAAGATAAACAGTGATACCCTAAACATTTACATTAGGCAGGAAAAAAAAAGAACGGAAAAATTCAATTCACACGTTGAAATACATTATTCTTTTCTTAATACTAGTTGGTAACAGGTGTGGAATTGGTCAATTTAGTAAGAAAAGGAAGCATTTATATAAATAACATGAGTAGAGATTTATGATTATTAGTTCCCACAAATCACCTGCCAAGCAGCAGTTTTATTTCGCATTTTTCAACTTTGTACGGAGATCATCTTCTACAATTACATCGCAACTATTTTTTGGGTCGTTTTTTGGTGGGAAGAAAAATGGAGATGAACTATCACGTTATGCATCTCTAAAATTAGTTGTGGAATTTCAAGACAAAATTCCCCGCAAAATTAGTTGGCGTATATGATCATTTTCATTTGAATATTAAATATGTTTTATCTAAAAATTTGATGACAAAAAGAACTCAAGCAGCCGAACACGAAATGTTGGAGTTTGGTTGGATTCGTTGAGATAAATTATTGGTTGTGTTTTATGGATTAGGAAGGTCAATAACCGACTAGACATTTGTTAATTTTTATATCATTGACGACAATTTTTAACTAGTACAAAAGGTTTTGAATATTTCACCAAATGTCATATTTTTTAACTTCCACTTTTGAAATTCTCAATATTCCAACCCGTGTCCTTTGTTCTACAAAGACCCCATATGTAGCAGTAGTCCTATCCTATCTCGTATTTGTCAATATGGTACGAGGAACTTCGACAATCACACGGTTTTCTTTTTTTCATTTTTCAAGATCATATCGTTGTTATTTAATTTGAATTTTGTGGTTTTTTCTGTGTTCATTTTATGTCGTTTTAGGGTTATTATGAGATTTTTATAGTCAATCGGTCTACTATGTTTGCCTCTGCTTGTAATGGAGAATTTCATGTGCCTGCACGGGAACCGAAATTCCACGAAGGTCACACTACTCGATCTCCGATCTAATCATAACGACAAAGCCTGTTTGGGGAAGGAAACCAGAGTGCCACGTCGACCACAGTGATTCGCCAAAGGGAATATCCCCATATGAGTATCCAAGTAGCACCACCTCAGTATTAGGTTGATTGTTATAACCTCTCTAGTTATGATTCTCCTCTAAATTAGTTAACTTATTCAGTATTATTTGTAAATTAGTTATACTTAGGCTCTATGCTCGTTGTATTCATTTCAAAATCATCTCAATATATAAATTGTTCTATCTTCATCCCTCTCTCTAGCTGTGTTATGGTATTAGAGTCCATTGACACACGTCACTAGGGTTCTTTTCATTTTTTTTTCGCTCCACAAATCCACCAGGGCCGATACTTCCTCTGCTTCTTCTTCCTTCACATCTATCATTTCTTCTCCATTGTTTCTTCTTTCAAACATTTGCAATCTTATATCTGTTCGACTTGATTCTAGAAATTATGTGCTATGGCGTTTTCAGGTGTCCTCAATTCTACGAGCACATTCCTTTTCTGGCCATGTTGATGGTTCTTCTCCTTCTCCTGAGCAGTTTGTTCGATCTGCCACTAGTACGATAACCACCAAAGTCAATACTGCATTCCTTCAATGGAGTTCTCGTGATCAGGGTCTTATCACACTAATTAATGCTACACTTTCACCCTCTGCCTTAGCACATATTGTCGGTTCCAAATCAGCGAAAGAATTATGGTCGTCCCTTGAAAAGAAGTATTCTTCTAAATCTCGTTCCAATATCCTCGAATTACACTCCGCCCTATATACGGTACAAAAGTCCTTTACTGAGTCTGTCGAACAATAGATTCGTCGAATTAAAGATATTGTTGATTGTCTTGCTATTGCATATGTTCAAATAGATGATGAGGAAATTCTTGTTCATATTCTTAATGGTCTAACTTCAAACTTTAATGCCTTCCGCACTTCTATTAGAACACGGAATGACACTATTTCTGTAAATGAACTTTCTGTTTTGCTTGAGGCAGAGGAGAAAACATTGGCGGCACATTCTTCTTCCACTGATCCTGTACCAACTGCAATGGTATCTATCAAGGGCGCTCAATTTCCTAATTCTGGAAATTTCAATAATAATAAAGCAGTGGCAATCGTGGCAATTTTGGCAGAGGCAATCGTGGCAATAATGGTGGCGGAAATTTTAGCAAAAGTAGTGGTGGTGGCCTTCTACTAAATGCTCTTCCTCACTTCAACAGTGGTCCTCATGGACCTCCTCCTCCAAATGAGTGTGGATCTTATTCAACTAGCCAGCTTTCTAATTTTGGTCGCAGCAATAATTCCTCAAATATCTCTGAAGGTGGTCGCATGTAATGTCAAATTTGTCTAAAACCAGGGCATGGGGTACTCGATTGCCACAATCGAATGAACTTTTTATTTTAGGGTCGTCACCCTCCCGCTCAACTTGCGGCCATGGCGGTAAATGCAATGACCCCTTCTTCATCCTCTAATACTCACAATAATTTTTGGTTGTCAGATAGTGGCTGCAACGCACATGTGACCAATGATTTAGACAATTTGAATCTAGTTGATTCTTATAATGGAGAGGAATTCGTCACAGTCGGCAATGGACAATCTTTAAACATTTCGCACACAGGCAGTGGTATACTTTCAGCATCCTCGCACGCATTTACCATTTCCAATGTGCTCCATGCTCCTGATTTAGCCACAAATCTTCTTTCAGTTCATAAATTTTGTCTTGATAATCATTGCATTTTTGTATATGACTCTGACTGGTTCCTCATTCAGGATAAGGTTACAGACACTACTCTCTATAAAGGAAAGAGTGTTAATGGACTCTACCCCATCCCTAGTTCGTCTACTTTGTCGTCAGCCCGCAATGAGTTACATCCTAAAAACTGTGCTCTTCTTGCAAAAGCAGGGTCTTATCTCTGGCATCATCGGCTTGGCCATCATTCACCAAAAATATTACGTCATGCTTTGTCTACATTTGGTTTGTCAATATCTCATTCCTTTAATACTTGTCAATGCACTAGTTGTCTTAAGGCAAAAATGTCTAAACTATCATTTCCTATGTCTTACTCCTCTTCTTTTGCTCCTCTTGAATTTGTTCACAGTGATGTTTGGGGAMCTTCTCCTGTTATTTCTCTTACTGGATGTCGCTATTATGTTAGTCTTGTGGACAATTTTAGCAAGTTTACCTGGCTTTTTCCAATTGCAAATAAATCTGATGTGAGTGCTATTCTTCATAAATTTGTGCCATTTGCTGAAAATCTTCTCTCATCTAAGCTTAAAACTTTTCATTCTAATGGTGGTGGTGAGTTTGTTAATTCGTCTGTTTCTTCCTTATTTGAATTTAAAGGTATTTTACATCAAAAATCTTGTCCTTATACTCCCGAGCAAAATGGTGTTGCTGAATGTAAACACATGCACATTTTTGAAACTGCTCTATCATTGATGTTTCATTATTCAACGCCTGCTGAATTTTGGCCTTATGCATTTTCTACCACCGTCTTTCTTATAAATAGAATGCCCACTCCTTCTCTTGTTATGCTTTCGCCTTTTGAAAAACTTTTTGGTAAGACTCCAGATTTACTTGGATTTAAAAGTTTTTGGATGTGCTTGTTACCTCTTATTAGAACCATTCACTAAACGTAAGCTTGAGCCCAAAACATCTCAACATGTTTTTCTTGGCTATACACTTGACTTCAAAGGTTATATTTGTTTTAATCCCACTACGCGTAAGTCTATAGTTTATCGTCATGTTGTATTCCATGAAACTGTCTTCCCTTTTGCCCAACCTAATACTCATACTTCCCATGTCTCCTCCTCCATAGATCCTACAGTTCTTTTCAAGCACCTGTTAACCTTGAACCACGCCCAACCATTACGTCATTACCAGCCGCCCAGTCCTTCTGACCACCCGGTCGTTGTTTCTTCTTCCTCCATTGCTCCAAATTTTTATGCTGTCTCTGTCCCACCTACACATAACATGTCCTTTTCTTCTGCTCCCTTGCCGACTGCTATGACTACTGCCTCCATTATTGTTACGCCTGCTCCCGTTCTCCTTGAGGCCTTCTCTCCTCATAAGGACCCTACATTATCCTCTTTTCCTATTGTTTCACCAAGCGATCCTACTTGCCCATCCACTTCTTGCAGTTCAGTCACTGATGTTCGCCCCATTAATGCTCATCTGATGCAAACATGGGCAAAGTCGGGTATTTTTAAGCCCAGGGCCTATTTAGTTCTGAGTGAGTCCATAACTATCCATACAAAACCTTCTCCATCCACTGAGGCTGCCCAGTTTTCTGAATGGAGAGCTGCCATGTCAGATAAATTTTTAGCTCTCCAGGAGCAAGGTACATGGTCACTTGTCCCTCGAACACCCGATATGAATGTTGTTGGTTGTAAATGGGTGTTTCACACTAAGTTCAATTCTGATGGCTCTACCGCCCGTTATAAGGCTCGATTGATGGCTAAGGGTTATCATAAAATGGAGGGCTTTGATTTTGAAGAGACCTTCAGCCCTGTTGTTAAAAAGCCTACTATTCGAGTTGTACTGTCTCTTGCTGCTCATTTTAATTGGTCACTTACTCAGCTTGACGTTAAGAATGTCTTTTTGCATGGTAATCTTCAGAAAGATGTCTTTATGTATCAGTCCGTTTGTTTTATTGATACGTCTTGCCCTGATTATGTTTGCTGCTTACACAAAAGTTTGTATGGCCTAAAACAGGCTCCTCGGGCTTGGTTTGACCGCTTCACCAATTATCTGTTCACACTTGGGTTTGAGGCTTCTCTTACTGATACTTCTTTATTTGTACGGTCTGTTGATGGATCTCTGACTTTTCTCCTCTTATACGTGGATGATATTATAATCACTGGTCCCGATTCTTCCTACATTACTGTTCTCAAGAAAGCTCTAGCTACTGAATTCCAAATATCTGATCTTGGTGCTCTGAGGTACTTTTTGGGTTTAGAAATTAAGTCCTTGCCTACTGTTATTTTTGTGAACCAAGCAGAGTACTTACAAGATTTATTAGTCCGTTCTGGAATGTGCTCGGCCAAATCATGCTCCACTCCTATGTCCACTTCTATTGATCTCCATGCTTCTACTCCCATGTTTACTGATGCATCTCTCTATCGTCAATTGGTGGTTTCATTACAATACTTGACGTTTACTCGTCTTGACATTACTTTCTCTGTCAATCGGGTTAGTCAGTTCATGCAAAATCCCACAGTTTTTCATTATTCTGCAGTTAAACGTATTTAGCGATATCTAAATGGCACCAAGGATCTTGGCATTTTGTTCCATAAGAGTTCCTTGACCCTTTCTGCCTTTTGTGATGTCGATTGGGCTGGAGATGCTATTAATCGCCGATCTACCACTGGCTTTGTTACATTTCTTGGCTCGAGCCCTATTTCTTGGTCGACCAAAAAGCAATATACTGTGTCTCGTTCTTCTACTGAAGCTGAGTATCGGTCTTTGGCCACTACTACTGCTGACTTATACTGGTTACGACAACTTTTATGTGACTTGCATGTCTATTTGAAAGATCCCCTCCCCCCTCTCCCATATTATGGTGTGATAATATTTCAGCAATATCTCTTGCCAGCAACCCGGTGTTCCATGCTCGCACCAAACACATAGAAATTGATTATCATTTTGTTCGTGAAAAGGTCGTGTGCAAGGATATTTCTGTTCGCTTTGTGTCATCCAAAGACCAAATTGCTGATTTATTTACCAAGGCGCTGTCTACACAAGCCTTTTTATCTTTACGTAGCAAACTCGTGTTTTCTGTTCAACCTTGAGTTTGAGGGGGTGTATTAGGTTGATTGTTATAACCTCCTCTAGTTATGATTCTTCTCTAAATTAGCTAACTTATTCAGTATTATTTAAATTAGTTATACTTAGGCTCTACAAGAGGGCTGAATGTATTCACTTCAAAATCATCTCAATACAGAAATTGTTCTATCTCCATCCCTCTCTTTAGTTCTGTTACTCGGCACCGTCCGAGGTGGAGGACTTGGTCATTATTTTTTTATCAAATCGCCAATATTGAAGATATATTGTCCGGGTTTGATCTGCTCAACACGACAAGCTCGACTTCAACTCCGACCAGGGTAACTCATGTCGGAACCTAAACCTATAAATAGAGGGCCTCATTTCAACATCAAGTATCGAATTTCTCCTCGAATTAATATTGAGTCCGAGCTATTTACTGACTTGAGCATCGGAGATTTTGCCCTCTTGTGCAGGTCTTTCCGTTGTGATTCAGGTCGGAGCAAGGACTGAGTTCGACCTGGACCAAGGTTTGACGTTGTGCATTTCTTTGCATAAACAAAGCTTGGGTAGGAGGCTTGTGAATTTGTGTAAAATGCATGATAATGCAAAATTACAAAAGCAAATAATTAAAAGACAAAATATGCAATAAAAAGAAATGGACCAAAATATTTTAATAACAAATAGTAAATGACAAAAATAAATGACTTGACTCTCAATAGTCCCTAGTGAAGTCGCCAAGTTGTCGCAACGTCATCGCGATGGGGAGCGACCGTCATCCCCTGAAGGGTCTCTTTCGAGACAAGGGTTTGGAGTCGTCACCAATCACCTACGAGGCCGGATTTGTCACCTAAAAATGAAGACAAAGTCTGCGAAAATAAATTGTTGGTTCTAGAGTCAACTGAGCGTAGGAAAAGTGTTGGCACGCTATGACACCCGTTCGAAAATGGTACCACATTTTGTCAAAAATTATCCTATTATTTATTTGGTCCAAAAAAATGTTTTATTTTATTTTAAATGTCTCGTATTTCATTAATTCATACTTTTTTCTAAAATATGAACTATGAAATTTTTTATTTAAAATAATTATTTAGTAAAAACAACGATAAAAATAATAATAAAATAATTTAATTTTGAGATGTACAAGAACTCGAACTTGGGTCACGAATATTAAAACTCAAGTATCTTAACCACTATGCAAACAAGCTAAAATGCAAATATTATTTTCTTTTACAAAAACAAAATTTTAATTTACTTTTTAAATTAAAACAAACAAATAAAAACAACTTCTTATTTATTTCAAAATTAAACATATTCTTTAATAGAAATACTTTTATTTTAAAATTTAATAAAATAAAACAAATTTACTTAAAACAAATTTATTTGCTGAGATTCTTTCCAAAACTATTATTAACAAACTTATTTAACAAGATTTTATTCCTTTATTTATAAAATATGTTTTAAAAAATGGTATATTTAAAAAGTTCTCAAAATTGCACCTTTGAAATGAAAAAATAAAAAAACAAAACTCTTGTTCTTCTAATTTAAAACAAACTTTTATTTATTTTACAATAAAAAAATAAAGAAAAATAAAATAAAACCCATTTTGACTTTTAAACAAAATTATTTTAAAAAAATCTTTTACTTTTTTTCAAAAAAAAAAGAAATTTATTTAGAAAAAATATTTTTGAAGCAAAATCTTTTAACTTTATTGCAAAATCTTTATTTATATGCCAAAATTTAAATGTATATTTTATTTAGAAAAACCAAGAAAAAATAACAGTGGGTACTTTTTGTACCGCCCGTCTTTGTTGTGTTCGTGCTGGATTTGTCACAATCGCTGTCGGGTATTGCCAGTTTGTAGTTTGTCGGATTGGTGGCAAACTTTGTGTAGAGAAATTAGAAGAGAAAAATGGGTTTTAAGTAGTCAGTAGTGAAGAAGAAGAGAGGAAAAATTGGTTTTTGGGCTGTACAGCCCTTTTACCAAGGTAGTATTGTATTTTACCCACTTTTTTCAAAATTTATGTTTTCTAATATGAATTTTTTCCCTCCCTCATTTTCTAGTTTTTTTTTCTCTCTTTTTTTCATTCTCTTTTTCTCTCATTCTTTTTTTTTTAACTAATAGAAGGGAATAGAAGAGAGGAGAGGGGGGAGAGGGAAGAGAGGAGAGGGGGGAGAGGAAGAAGAGAGTGAACGACAGGAAGGAAGAGAGGAGAGAGGAGAGAGGAGAGAGGAGAGAGGAGAGAGAGCTAGAGGAGAGAGGAAGAGGAGAACGAGGGAGCGGAAGGGAGAGAGGAGGGAGGAGAGAGAGTAATTAATTTTCATTATTATTATTTTGTCTTTTCATCTTCGAATATTTTTCAATCATAAAAATTAATTTTTTTCTTTCTTCCTCCCACGTTCTTTCTCTCTCTCTAAAAATACGGTTTCCTCTCTCTTTCTCATACCTCTCATTCTACGCGTACATCTATCTCACCCTATCTCTCACTTCCGGTCAGATCTCGATCTCGTTCTTTCTCTCGATCAGATCTCAATCTCGTCCTCGATAAGATCTCACTACAAAAAAATGACATTCAGCGACGAAAATATTTCGTCGCTAAAGTAGTATTTCCGTCAGCGTTCAGCGACAAAAAGAAAAACGTCGCGTGCTTTGTCACTCAATAAATGTCGCTATTGGGCATCGGCAACGAAAACGCGCACGTCGCAAAGTTTGGGGACGAAAATGCAATTTCGTCACCGCAGCGACAAAAATATTTACATCAGCGCAGCGATGAAATACTTTTCGTCCTTGCAGCAACGAAATTACATTTTCGTTGCTTAAAGCAACGAAAATCGTAATTCTGTCCCTAGTATAGTTGCTGATGTAGTTTTGTGGCGAAAATGTTTCGTCGTTAACTTTTTTTATCATACATTAATTTTAGCAACAAATAATTGCATTTGAGCAACATTATTAGTAAACTAAAAATACAATCCTTCATAAAAAAAAACACTAACAATAGCATATCTAATTTTAATATTCAAAGTTCCAATGACATAATTAGTAAAATGCTGGTTAAACGTCGTCGTTTTGTAGCGACGAAATACGTTTTGTCGCAACAAAAGCTACGAAAATGGCCTTTCGTGGCTAGGAAAGTGACGCAAACGCGTTTTCGTCGCTTCTTTAGCGATGAAAAATGCTTTCTTCACCTTTCTTGCGACGAAAATAATTTTGTTGCTTTGTTTCGTCGCTGAATCCAATAATTGTTGTAGTGTCTCAATCTCGATCTTACTCTCGATCTATGTCTTGGATCTTGTTAGTTTTGGTTTAGATTTCTTTCGCTAAAAATGGAAGACTCGACAGTATCCACAGTTTCGCAGAAGTTGGAAGAAAATCCAGAAATTATTTTTTTGTGAATGTTTCATGAACAACAAAAAACAAAAATGGGGGAGTGAATGAGAGAGAATAAAATAAAAAATGAGTAGAAAAAGAAGAAGAGAGAGATTTGTTTGGGTTGTGTTGGGATTTGGGAGGAGAGAATAAAGTTTTCAAATTATTAGAAAAAGAAAATGCATTGTTTTAAAGAAAAAGGAGGGAAATCTAAAAATTAGGGGAGGGGCAACAATGGTTATTTGATATCTAAAATGATGTCAACAAAGTTTAGAAAACTTAGGTTTTTAAAAAAGTGGGTAAAAACAAATCCTCCGAAATCGGCTATACAGCCCAAAAACCCAAAAAAAAAAAAATATTGGATTTTTTAAATCTCACTACTCCACTACTTTCTTTTGGCTCTCCCTCAATGCTTCTCTCTGTGTTTCCCATCTGCTCTCTACCTTTCCTTAAATACACACGTAATGTAACCATAAGAAATAAGCAGAGGGAAAGATGGAGGAAAAGATGGAGGAAAAGAAGGAAGAAAGAGCCATATAACAAGCTTTGACGAGAAAAATAGGAAAGGGAGAACGACACGTTACTCGAGTTTGAACGAGGAAAAAATCAAAGGAGAAACAGAAGAGAAAAAAATCTTTTCATAATCTTTTTTATAAATAAATCTTAATTTTAAAATAATAATAATAAAAACCAAATTCTTTTAAAAACATAATATACTTTTAATATTTAATTTAATTAAAACTTTACATTAAAACTTAGGTTATTTTTAACTAAAGCAATTATATTAAAATTTATATTATTATTAATCAAACAATTAAAAATTAATTTAATAATTAAAAATGAACCGGACCAAATACGGTCTCTAAAGTCATTTAAGAAGATTTTCAAGTAAAAAGGAGATTAGGAGATTGCAAACTTGAAAAAAAGATAATTAAAAAAAATAAAAAATCAGTGTTGATCGCCTGAGCGCTCTGAATTGGAAATGGTGACGTTGAAAACACCGGATCGACGACCAGATACCCATGACAACTGTCAGACCTATAAATTCATATTTTAGGCCAGTTCAAACCTATAAATGGCTAAAAACACCATTTTTTAGGAGAATCCTCCTCTTTTCTTCGTTCCTTACACTTTCTTTAGGTTTTAGTTTGTGCTATTAATATTCTAAGTTAATTTTGTCTTATATTTCTTTTCTAGGGCTCTTGATGTAGCCAAAACTATGAAATCTTGAGCTTGATGGATATATTAAGTTATTTTCATTGTTGGGTTAACTTTCTAAACTTAATGCTTTATTCAATTTGCGAACAAGAGATGAGAGTTGAATCGAACCTTAAATTTTTAGCCATAGCTATGGGTAAACATTCAAGGTTCGATTCAACATCTCTGTGTAGGTTATATCGTAAGACAAAGATGTTTACAAATTTTTGTGTAGCATTTACAAATCTCCCACGCTTAATGCTTTTTAATTGGTTCGAAATTTCACAGAGACGAAGGAATTTGCTTCTTGAACTGTTTGCTAATGCTCGAAGAAAAATTAGCTATAAATAAAAGGGAATTCAGTATCAACATAGAAAAAAACAAAGTTAGCCAGAGTATTAGAAACTCAAGACATACTAGTGAAGTCGCGGAGCCCTCAACTTTTTATATATTCGTTTTTGTTGGGTTTGTAAGGTATGAGGCCTACGGAAGGGAATGATCATGAGTATATAAGAGAAGACAATTATCTCCATTAGTATGAGGCCTTTTGGGTGAAACCAAAAGAAAAGCCGTGAGGGTTATGCTCAAAGCGGACAATAATATCATACCATTGTGGAGATACGTGGGATACTCAGGGTACCGTTGTCCTTAACAAGTGGATTCAAAGTCATGGTCTAAACCTAGCTGTGTCGGTGAATCCTCGAGTGCCGAACAAAGAATAGTGAGCCTCAAAAGGTGTGGTCATGGTATAATTCGTGGGTGTGCTCTATCAAGGTTGTGTTGCATCCTTGAGCCTTGGATAAGAGCACAAGCTCTCGTTTATGGTCTCCGAGAGTAGGCGGATGAACGACTACTTGAGGAGAGGCTCAGTGGTACTTTGTTCGAGGGGAGGATTGTTGGGTTTGTAAGGTGATTGCAAATAAAGTCCCACATTGGCTAGGGAAGGGAACGATTATGGGTATATAAGAGAAGACACAATTATTTCCGGTGAAACCAAAAGCAAAGTCCTGAGGGTTATGACCAAAGCAAACAATATCATGCCATTATGGAGATACTCGGGGTACCGTTGTCCTTAACAATTTTACATTATTTCTTTTTAGTTTGATCACATGTTTCTTTGTAGTTTGATCAAATCGATTAAGGATAAATTTAATTGGTATTATTGGTAAATTAACCATCATTGTGGATATGATACTGTACTTATCCCTTTATTAGTTGTGACAACTAGTACACTTGCGAAATCGAACAAAATATACAAGAGAAATCATTACCGCAAGCTATAGAGGGAAGGTTCATAAATGGTCTCTATCGTAAAATCGATTTTCGAAGTAAAAAAAAAAAAAACACAAAAACAACAAGAAAAGGCCAAATTCCAAAATAGTTTTCAAATTTGAGAAAATTTAATCATGTGAGTTTTCAACATATGACAAGGATTTAAAAAGGGTATTTGAAATTAGGTTTGAAAATGAAAAATGTTAGTGAAAAAGCAAAATTTAAAACGTGTATAACAAAAAGAGAAAAAATGACTTAAAATATTAATCCATAGTTATTTTGATATTATAGTAGGCAACCAAAGCAAGTATTCCACATTTATTATTGATTTAGACAAAGCATATGGCTTAGTACTATTAGTCTTCACATGCCTTTTGTATTATTTCACTGCGTGGAAATTCAACTCTCACCACCTTCTTCTTCAGATCAGAAGTCAATTCCAAATTCACCTCGACCATTTTCCCATTCTTTATTGAACTCTTCCATCAGTTCCATTAGATCTCCATTGCCCCTCGGCTTGCTGTAAAGCAACAGTGCCATGCCTTCCACAACTTTGGACTTCACATTCGTTACAAGAATTGGTTTGTTGGTAACACTTCGAACTTCGATAGGACGAGCAAATTCTCCTTTACGATTCTGTGCAATTTGTACTTGTTCAGATAGATCAGACCAACGATTCTCTAAGCTTAAGAATCCTGGGTCTGGCTTAAATTTAGTCTCGACATTCTGTGAAACTTTTGTCTCGATGTACTTAAATCTTGCCGCTTCTGAAATCGTCTGAATCATCACAATGAATGCTCTAGGGACAGAAGTACCAGCGTTATAGTGGTACATGTTGCCGATAGCACTGCCTAGTTCAGAGAATCCAAGATCAATTTTCTCTCTTGAAATCTTTCCTGCAGCGGTCTCGAGGCCGTCGTAATTGCCTTTGTAAGGAAGTATTTCTTGCTTGATGCCTTTGAATAGCACATCTCTTGCTTCTTTTGAGGCATCTTTCAGAAAGTAGGCTTTGTTTCCAGCTTGATATGCGACGATATAAACGTTAACTACGTCAATTGCAACAGTGATGGTCTCATTTTTGTAGTTGGTGAGATGGACTAGTATGAAGCGCGCCGAACTCAAGGCCGTGGCCGCTAGCACCGGTATGTTGTACACTATTTTGGAGTTGATTGTGAGAGCGTTACGCAAATTCTGTATGAACTGTTGGTAAGTTTTGCCAGTAGCACCCAACAGAGAGAAACTGACATTAGAATTGGGAGCATTCACAGCACCATTAGCATGCACACCATGAATGCCAATATCATTGAAGGGAAGGGGTTGAATGAAGGGTTCAGATGACCTCACACACTCCATCCAGAGAATTATAACACAATCTAGTTTTCAGTTTCAAAGTTGTGGTGCTCATACAAACAAGTTAAATGTCTATATTTATAGTGCGGTTGAGCAAATAACTCTCAAATGCAATCACCAAACAGATTTAACATTAAAATA
Source organism: Momordica charantia (assembly GCF_001995035.1). Next base: position 98,049 of record NW_019104757.1, read on the forward strand.
AATTAAAATGTTAAATTATTACAAGAAGTTATTTGAGTCAAATAAGTTTCTAAGTTTAAAAAAATTCTCCAATACATTCTTGAATGTTTAATTTGTGTCTAATCAATGCCTGAAATTTTTATTTTGTGGGTTGGGTAATGAGATTGAAGCCATTTCGATGGAACCAAAGCAAAGTCACGAGAACTTATGTCTCAAGTGGACAATATCATATTAATGCTTAATCATCCTTGGTTCAAATTTAACCACTTAAGTTGTGTTGAATTAAGCGTCCTTTTGGTGACATTTCTGTTTCTTTGTATTTGTTTCTTGTTTCCTAATTTTTAGAAACATAAGCCTTACATATTCGTTACCAAATATGTTACTTTTTTCTATTTTCAATAAAACAAAAATAATATGAAGGGAACAAAAAAAAGATATATATTATACCTTTGTGGATAGCTGCAATATTAAGCAACTAAAAATAATATTCCACACTTTGGAAGGGAAAGATATATATTATACCTTTGTGAATATGACTTGCTGTCCTGTCAATGTGTGAAAGTCGAACTCACGACGTTCTTCAGACAACCACTAGCTTTCACTGATTTTAGATGGATATTAAATTTACCTAAATACACAAAATAAATAAATATTATTAAAAAAATACCAGGTTTAAAATGGTAAAAAATAACATAATCTAAGCTGAACTTCAAATAAATATAATTTAAAATACATTAGAAAAGTCTAACTTCTATGTTTAGAAAAGAAAAAATATGTTGAGAAAATTTTTGTTTGGATCATTAAAAAAAAAACGGTAAAACAATTGATTAGGTAAATTTTTATAGCTATACTATATTAAGCCACAAAAAAAATAATATTTAACACCTGGGATAAAAAATAGGAAGATATATATTCTATAGTTGTGAATATGACTAGCTATTATCATAGCTCAAAACGCTCAAACGAGCATCCGATCGAAAATGGGATCTGATCAAGATGGATGAATCAAAAGAGTCACAATCTTGAGAGACATGTTAAGGATCCCACGTTGAAAAGATAAGGGACCTAATAGAAGTTTATAATAGGCATAGGCTACTCCCCTCATTGTCAATTAATTTTGAGATGGAACCCATGAATATTAGTATGGTATCAGAGCCCAACAAGTTCAAACGAACGTCCCATTTAAAAATAAAAGAGCATGAATATTGATAGGTATCACGTAAACGGATGGAAGTCGAATTCACAAGATTCTTCATAAATTCATCATGCTTTCACTGTTTTCTTTTATGAATATTAAATTTTAGATATAACATCCTAAAGGCAATCGAAGATATATTCTATTATGGCGGTAGCGAAACCGCTGCAAATTTCATGTAGTTCAACCGTTGCATTTTTTTTTTTTTTTTTATGCAATAGACCCATTTTATTATAGTGGAAGAAGCATTTTACAATTGTGTATTAAGATATTTAGAAACAGTTAAAAGTATTCGACGTTCGAAAATTAAATTTGTGTATTAAGATTTTGAATAGCTTTATTGTTTGCGATTGATAAATTCACACAACGTATTGTGAATGTTATTTTATATTTTGTATCAATTATTTTTCTATATCTTTAGTTGTTTTGTTTCTTCATTTTATTAAAATTGAAGTTATATCTTTCACTAAGGAGTTGTTCCTTTATTTTATTTTTTATTTTGAGAGATTGTTTCTTTATTTTGTTAAAGTAAATTATACGTTAAAGTTACATATGTGTAAAGTTACATAATTCTTTTGTGAGGAGTTATGTATTTATGCAACTATATATATATAGTTATAGTTTTCCTCATTTGAGATATCAAGTATTCTCATTTGAGTTTCTCCTTCTCTCAAAGAATTCTCTGTTCTTGTTTTTTATGTTTATTTTGAGAGCAAGTATCAAAAAGTTCTACTAGATCCTAGTAGTTCGAAGTTGATGTTCTACCACAGTTAGTTCTTGCATCCTGTTGAGACGATCGTTATACCTTGGACTTATATCTACCTCTCTTCTCTTGCTACGTGGAAGATATTTTATACTGCCCAAGAATTTAGTTAGAGTTATCCAATCATGACCACCAATTTTCTCCTTCCATGTGATGAAGCAAATCACAATTAAATAATAATAGAAGATTATAATGGAATCTCTCTAACGCACTACAAAACTTTCAAGTTACCTTAACAATAGATACCTCACAGTCATGGCGTTTCTTGGTTGCTTATAAAAGAAACAGAAAAGCCTATTTTGACTCATTTAAATTTGTAACGTCTAGAGCTTTGTTGATTGTGCGAACTTGCACCATTGATACTATAGGTGAGCACCATGGCGCTGCATAATCATACCACACTGCTTTAGGTCACAGCAACCATGTTGCACTAGAGTAGTGTCATCTCGACTTCTTTGGCTTGATCATTTTATGATATTTTGCCCAATTCAGACATAAGTCTTTCGTGTCTTCGTGTCTTTGTGGTTGGTTTTAACCCAAAATGTCTCGCATTATTATCCTCACTTATATATCATGTATCTTTTCCATTATTTAGCCAATTGATATAAGGGTTGTCGAGACCCTCCAAAATAATTACTGGTTTTACTAAATCTAACTTGTAGAAGTAGTGAGACCAGGTCGAATCACGAGGGAAACCAGTGAAATTCATTTCTCAAACTTAAAAAAAGGGGGGTTTTTGTATTTAAATTTTGAAATTTAAAAAAAGATAAACTAAAAGGAAAACGAAAGTTAATGTTACCAAGCTTCCAATCCAAATGTGTGATTTTCATCCAATTGTAATCTGTATCATAGGCTTTATATAAAAAAATCGATTTCTTGATTCAAGAACTTAGTCTACTTACTCGGAACAGCCGTGGTAAGTTTTAATTCTCCTAATTTAATTAATTTAGACCAAACATCAAAATTAAATCTTATTAATTAATCAACTGGGCACGATAGCATTTCATATTAATCAAAGAATAGCATTAAGGATGATGAGAATGACTAAACTAAAATCAATTAATTTGAGATAGCTACAAGTTAATTAATTTTGTGAATTTGTTTCCCTAGAGTCTATTATGCAAGCTAGGTAAACATGGAAAAGCCATAAATACACACATATAAGCCAACCCCTTGCTATTTATTTCAATCATTCATGACAATTACGGATCACAAACTCATGAATTGTTCATAAATAATAAAAATAAGAAACAAAGAATACTTGAAAAAGAAGAAATTTCTATCTAACTTGAGCCTCCCAAGCTTACAATCGGACTTGAATCACCCTTGAGTTTGAAGAATTAAAGCCTAACCACTCATGGTAGAGATAGAACTTGAATTTTTGAGATGAGAGTTTTTCGTTGGAACTTCGATCCTGGATCTCCTAATAAGGCTTCTCTATTTATACAGATTAACTTTATCCAACAATTATCTCTAATAAGGAATTCCTAACTAATTGGAAAATATTCTTTTTAAAAGAAAACAAATTAAATAAAAGAGTTCCTAGTCAATTAAGGATTATGTTTCCTACTTTGATTATATCTCTTTATTTACAAAATATCCTAAAAATTCATAATTCTCAAATTGAAGTTTCCCGCCATACTAATTATGTATGTATTTATCCGTTGAACTCTTCCCAATTTGGTGAAGTCCACATTATCTTCTAAAATTACGTTTTTAAATTGTTATTGTTGAACATCTTCAATTTGCCACAAAGTGATAAATTATAATTAAATTCAAATATTTAAACATAATAAATTAATAAAATGTAAAATAAATATATAAAATATGGCTATATTTTTCATCTTATCACCAATGTAGAACTTTGTTTGCACTAATCACAAAATATACGTAACTACTTCTAGTTTCACCTAGGTAGGACTACTTGAATCATTCACCACGATACATGAATGTTTACTAATAACAAAAATCTTTAAACTAAATTTTATTGCAACATAAAATAATAAATTAGGGCGATGAAATTAAATAAACTTTGAATTAAACTACATAGAAAAGGAAGAAGAAAAGGAAGGGATAAACTTAGTTGATTGGCACTTTATAGCAATGACTTCGTCGGTCTCCCGTAATTATTACTGTTCTATCCATATAGATGTTTGGCATGGACTACTCTATTGCTTTGATATAGAAGTAACACATTTCTTTCAAAATTCACGTAACGAACAAAATAAAACGAACATTTGCCACCGAATGTAGTAGAATATTTTTATCTTATATATGTTGGAATTAATTTAATAATTAATTCATATGTGGGTAACAAATTAAAGAGTAATTATATTTGAGCTATTTAATGGGCATACAAGTGATCTTAATTATGGGTCCATGACTTCCCATTTAGTGGTGTGACTTGCTGAGTAGAAACCAGCCCATTAATCCTAGGGGATTATGGGAAACCCTAGGATTAACCTATAAATATATCGTTATGGTCCCCAATACACTATGCTTCTTGAGTCTCCTGTTCCCCATCAAACAGAGAGTATTGCCCATATTTGGTCTGGGTTGCATAGTTGAGGAAGACTACAAATCACAACTTCTCGTAGATCGTGGTCAATCTATCTAATGGTTTCAGGTAATTCTAATCTCTTTATAGATTTTGGTTTTCTTCCATGCTTAGATCCTTGGCCTTGATTGTTCTGTAATTTTATGGCTTTTGTTTTAGAATAACCATGAATTAGGGTTTATTTAATTTTTCCAACAAGTGGTATCAGAGCAAGTTTTGCATGGATGATTATTGGATCTCTAAGAGTTAAGTTCATTGTTCTTTTAATAACTTATTTATTTAAACAAAAATTTATTAAAATTATTTGGATGGATAAGATGTTTGAACAATTTTCACATGATTAAAATTCTTAATTGATTGAAAATTGTTCGAATTTATCCCTGACTAATTTGATAAAGTTTATTTTTTTTTATTAACAAATTAGTTGTGACGGTGAATCTTTAGTTTTCATTAAAAGAAAAATTAAAGAAATTGTGGCACTCCAATAAGGTGTCGTTTGAAGATAACGGCTGGTGCATGGAGATAATGCCCTAGCACCAACTAATTTTAAATGTTGTAGTGCGCAAACTTACAAATATTTTTTTTGTGGCTATTTATTTAATTTTTAATAATTATTTATTTAGTTATCAATTTATATTCTGTTTTGAATATTCTGGGCGAATTTAAATATGGAGGTCGATTTAATTTTCCTTTTATGTTGTGCTAATTAAAGATTGTTGATTATGGTGAATAATTTAACAATTTAATCAATACTTTGTTGATAGTTATAATATCAATAATATTCCTTTTGGGAAAATCCAGTTTTTATTTTTTTTATTTCTGGATTTAATAAATTGTTTAGAGGACTTTTCCCATTATTAAATTATGCATATAAAGATATTATTGTTAATTTTGAAAATAATTTTGGTAGTTTTATTTTCATAAAGATAAAATTAATAATAATTAAAGTTATATGTGTTGCATAATTGTCTGATCCTTTTGGTTGGTGTTAATTTGATGAATCATGCTACCAAAGTAGCCTCTGATTTCTGATATTGATATCGTTCAAAATTATCAGATGTTTGTGGATCTGTGTATTTATGCACTTTGTAGTCGGCCCAAAGGAAGACTTCAGTTTGGCCAAATAACAGGTCCACATATAGTTAGATGGTGATAAACATGAATAATATAAAGTTATGTCATGTGAGTGATTGCCAGCCCAAATGAAGGTTTTCACTTGACATGATTGATTATCAATGTTTGATCACCACATAGAGAGTATCACTTGCAAGTTGATATTGTCGGCCCAAAGGAAGGCTATCAATGTTGTGTTAGGTATCTTGTTGTCCTCATTGAGTTTAATTATAAAGTATTTTTATWAATACTTAAGGTTAATTTCGAGCATRTTTTATTATTGAATTARTYATTGKTAAATATTATTTAATTGYCTTACTGTGTATTTAAGAATAATTTCYATTCAAGTTTGCATGAATTTTTKATAAAGAAAGGAAAYACTTCAACTTTTRCAAATCAATATYCCTCTAAGGTTTAATTGRGATCTTGAAAAGYCGGAGTAACCTTAATTACATAAGTATTATGACGGTGTTTTGCAACATTCAAGGGGATTATGTTTAATGAGGAAATAATTAGGAAAGTTCCTTAAGGATTAATTTGAAAAGTACAAAAAGAATAGACTTTAAATTTTTTGTTGACTATTTCTTAATAAAGAATAAAGGAACACTAGTGAGTACACTAAAGGATCTAATGCACAAAATTTAAAATATGCAAGGATTTACTTGTGCATTTGATACCATTTGAGAAATTATACAGTAGGTATGTAGTGGGTTATGATACTTATAACTGATGTTTCAAGGAAAATAGGTTAAGTAAGAAAACATAAAATTGTACTCATTAATTGTTTATTTCCTTAAAGAAAGAAATTAAAGTTGGTACTAAGGTTTATTTGGAACATATGTTCGCCTAAACCACAAAAGAATCAAGCTTAGGGCTTTTCTTGATATTTTTAGGAAATTTGAATCATTTTATAAGCAAAACAAAAAAAAAATGTTCCAAATACATTGCCACATGAGGTATAAAGAAAATTTGGCTTCTCACTTAGGGTATTTAACAAGCTAGACTTGCATATGAAAACTTATATTATGTGTTGAATAGACTTTGGTATTTCTATTCGTTGCTTGTTGGTTCTCAAGATTAAACAGACATTCAAGTCTGTATTAGGAATGATCAAGGGGACATAACTGAAATTGTTAAATTTAGGTGCTATTGAGAGTTTTAGTATTTTAGAACATCAATTTATAGCCTATTCAATATTGCTTCTTTAAATGTTTAACAACATTGCATAAAGTTATAAGAAATTAAATTTACTCTCGTTAAGGGCACCGATATTTAATATAGGAAAGGTCTTTATTTCTGGATATCTTAAAAGTCATCATATATTAATTCGTAGTGAATGAAATCTCAGGAAATATGATGGATTGAAAAGATAAGATCTAAGTCATTTGCTAACTACTTTAAGGATTTATAGAGCTAATAAATAATATATATTTTCAGGCAAACCTGAGATGTATGTTGCTTATAAAATGATTCAAAGCTCAAAAAGGTGTGGTAAGAAATATGACAAATCATTTTTCCTTACCCTCAGTCTATTTGGAGAAAGCACTCAAGTTTGTTATAAAAAAGTTTAAGTGGTGTACCAAATAAATAAACAACTAAAATCACTTGCAATTCAAGGTTTTACGAGACTTGGACTTAAGGTTTTTAGTTGTCACGCTAGATACACTAGTCTTTCAATATATATAATTTCTAAAGTTAGTTCCCACTTAAAGTTAATATGGATGAGATCTTAAAATTTTTAAGGATGTTGAGTTTGGAGGGAAGATAAAATAAACAATGTTGTATTTAAGAGAAATTTAGTTATTTTCTCTTTATAACAATATTAGCAAAKAATAAAGATTCTCCTCATTTTAGTAAAACAAGCTCAACATYGTTAAAAATGTGATTAAAGTAAGTAGAAGAGATAGGAGAAATATGATTATAAAGATTAAAGTTTGATAAAAAGAGTATATTCTCTTCAGTTAAACAAAGTCTTATCTCTTAAAAGGAAAAATGAATGTCATAAAGAATGTGTTGAAACAACAAACAACGATGATATTTTACATTTTGTTATATTGCTTTTAAAAGGCAATGTTCTAGTTGTTATGGTTTCAAATCTTAAGACTGACATTAATTTTTTAGAGATCTTTTCTATGACTTCTCGAAAAGTTATTTCAAGTAAATGACAATAGTTATAACTTTTTGAGTTTTGTCAGATGAATATAAAGATTGGTTTCTTAATTGTATAATTTATTAAATCAATAAATTTGTATATTTTGGAAACTTTTGATCTAGTAACACAAAGTTTCAAAAGGTTTATATTCATCTGTGATCTCAATGAAGAATTTTTTATCTGCAATTTCATAATTTTCATTACATATTGATATTATCATATGTAATATCGGAAGGTAATAGAAGTAATAATTATGAATTACAGGTTTAGTGGGAGTAAATTTATTTACCTAATGTAATATGCCTGCGACATAATAAAGGTCTTGTTAGAGGATGAAAACTTGCATGAACATATCTCTTTTATATTGTGAAATGATATTGTAAGATCAATCTCAATGAACATTGAGAATTCACAAAAGAACTATGTTGAAAGGTATTGCAAGTTCTTTAGCATAAAGATTTATGCAGTAGGGGATATTGAATCACTAGTGAAGATTAACTCACCGTCAATAAAGGTCCCTTGAATAATAAAGTAAAATAAAATAAAAATTCATGCTTAAAGTCTATATGCTTCCGTTGCAGTATTCATATTAAGAATGAAAGACAATTTTTGATAACTCTTAATTGGATCTAAAGAGTTATAAGGTGTTAAAAAAAAAAGTTGTTTGCTCACTCATCATAATCATATTAATTAGAGATCATAAGACTATTTGATTTTGATAATTTGAGTTGTCATCTAGATCCACCTTTAAGGCTATATTCACTAATATGTTAAAGGATACTACTATCTCGTGGTAGAGAGTCACTTTAGTCCCTTTCACCATTAAAGTTTGTGTTTATAGCATTTKGTATGTGGCAACGAACTTAAGAATATGGTTATCAAATTTTGTCATTAGGTTATTTTGACAAAGATTTGTATTTTTCCATATTACAGCAACAAAAGCTTTTGTATGAATATTTAAGCTTTAGTTGATAAAGAAAATTCAGAGTATTTTTGTTTAAAGAAATGTAACTCCATCATTGCGGATCCGCTCATTAAGAATTTTCACAAAAGTTTACGAGTATAATGCTCATATAGATGTGAAAATTATGGTATGTCAGTTGAGTGAGAGTTTGTATTTTCTTAAATTAGACATGTTTTTCTTTTCTGCAGAATAAAGAAGATGATTTATTTTGTTACTCTGAATGATTTTCTTTCTAAATGTAGTTTAACATAAAGCTAGAAAGCATAAATTTGGATCTCTTTAAAGAATAAAGTTGGACCARTTGAGAATAGACATGTTTAGATCACATTACAYGTAATTCTCATGCTGCTCTTCCACACTTGATCCATGTCATTGAGTATATTTGGTGTGGTGATCATTGAAGGTTGAGTCGTGATTATACATGTGACAACAGCCGCTTTGGTTCTTCATCGATATAYGAGATGGACCRGATTGTTATTAAAGGGAAGTTYRTTTTAATAGCATTGAGATGTGCACTAAAGAACTAAATTAATATAATTGCTAATAAAGAAAATTGTTACCCAAGTGGGAGATTGTTGGAATTAATTTAATAATTAATTCATATGTGGGTAACGAATTAAAGAGTAATTATATTTGGGCTATTTAATGGGCATACAAGTGATCTTAATTATGGGTCCATGACTTCCCATTTAGTGGTGTGGCTTGGTGAGTAGAAACCAGCCCATTAATCCTAGGGGATTATGGGAAACCCTAGGATTAACCTATAAATATATCGTTATGGTCCCCAATACACTATGCTTCTTGAGCCTCCTGTCCCCAGCAAACAGAGAGTATTGCCCATATTTGGTCTGGGTTGCATAGTTGAGGAAGACTACAAATCACAACTTCTTGTAGATCGTGGTCAATCTATCTAATGGTTTCAAGTAATTCTAATCTCTTTATAGATTTTGGTTTTCTTCCATGCTTAGATCCTTGGCCTTGATTGTACTGGAATTTTATGGCTTTTGTTTTAGAATAATGATCAATTAGGGTTTATTTAATTTTTCCAACAATATAAATTAAGAAAAACTATTGTAACACTGTCAAATTACCTAGCTAGAATAGCCTGTCATGAAACATGTACATATAATGGTCAAATCTTAATATGCATTAAGTTGATATAACTAAACTGTTGGTTGGGAGACAGAGGAAACAAAATTGTCTTTTTTCTTTTTATAAGAACAAAATTGCCTTAAAAGAAACATTATTATTTAGTTTCAATTAATCAAATTTTGTGTTTCCTTAATTTATTTATTTTTCTAGAGGGAAATTTCTAGGTTTGATTTCCTTTAAATTCGAATTGTTCCCATCTTAAAAGAAAAAATAAAAAATAAAAAAGAAAAAAGAAAATAATGAAGCAACACAAACTCCAAAGCCCCCGTTAGCAACATTATCAACTTCTCCCTTCTAGTGATTGTGCAGCATAAGTAAGACATTTCATTTTATTAATGTTAATATAGGGTGTTTCATGCTTCATAAAATTTATTAATGCTATTTGATTGTGTTTTTCTCTAACTTTCTATTCATTAATTGCGTAAATCTTGCCAAAGCGAACGTAGGTCAGCGGTTATCGATATATATCTTCAACTAAAAGATTGTGAGTTCAATCTCTCACCCTCCCATGTTGTATTAAAAAAATTGCGTAAATTTAGATTTTGTAGAATTTATTCTAACATATTTGTAAAACGTATTCTAAAAAAATAGTTGGTTAATTATTTTTTACTCTACCACACATGAAAGTTCGTCGGCAAAGGTTCTAAATGTATTGGCGACGAACTTTCAATTTCATCATTGAAGTGACTTTCGGCGACAAAAATCCAATCGTCGCCAAAAAAGGGCGAGAATTTCAGCTGCCCAATATTTCACGAAAGTTTAAATTCGCCCTTGGCAACAAATCTAAAGGCCTTTGGCGACAACATTAATTTTCGTCGCCAAAGGACAACACTTCATCCTTCCTCAATCCGATTTTCCAAACCTTCACCCTCTCCATTCTCTCTCGTGCCGCCTCCCATTTCCAGACCCCCACCCTCTCCGATTTCACCATCCCGTTCACCCCGCCGCTGTCGTTGTCTCCACCGTCCCATTCACCGTCGCTGCCGCCTTATTACCAACCCATTTCGTGGCGCTGGAATCCCTATACAAACCCACCCCATCTCGACCTAGCCTCGTGACCTCTGTTGTCATCGAAGGTATGTTATAACTAATTTTTTATAATTATTTTTTAAGTTATAATTTTTTTTATGCTAATAGGAGGGATTCAAAATCTATTTGGTATGCCTATTAGAGAGACTAAAAATTTTAGAATTATATTGTTTGTTGTTAGTTGGATATTAAATTGCAATAATTTTGTAAATTTGGAATATAATTACAAGAATAGAAATTTAAAGTGTAACAACTTATAATTTAGGTTTATTTAAATGTGTTATCATTAGAAGAATTGTTATATGCTCGCTTTCATGCACATATAATTTAATGACAATAGGGAACCAAGTGAGTATGCTTTAATAAAGAATATGAAAATTAAAATAGTTTTCATCGTTAGTTTGAAATTAATTTGTTAGTATGAACTATTTTGGCTGTGAGCGTGTTGGTTTAGTAGTTACTTGCAAATTTCATTTTTAGAATTTAGTTTAGATTTTAAAAATTTTAGTTGTAGGTGGCAGTATTGAATTAGATTTTCCAAATTTTAAATGTTGTCTCTTAGTTTGGTAATTGTTATGCAAGCATTTTATAATACTTCATTCATCCTCAAGAATGGTCATTTCTATCCTCATCTCAATTTGAAGGCAAATTTGAGTTCTTTCAATTTTCAAAATATCCTTATGTTGATGACAAGATAAATCTAATTTTTTGTCTAATTGTTTTAGGATTATATTCATCATTGCCCATTTGTACCGAATTGGGGGTTGTTTATACAATTATAATTCATAATGAATAAAGATTGGATTAAAGTTAGAGATAGATTCTCACCACAGTATGTAGAAGGAGTAAAACAATTCATAGAATTGGCAAAACTTCACGTCAACAATACGGGAAAAACAAGATGTCCATGTAGATATTGTATGAATGCAAAGTGACATTCAATTGTTGGAATACAAAGACATTTAATGAGATGCTTGAGTTTTTATAAATTCTCTTCATTGTCATTTCGATACATATCTCACAGATGTGTGATTGACTTTACTTATATTATTGGTTATTGAGAAATATGAAAGAGGATTAGAAATGAGAGTCAGTATGTCAAGTTACGATATATCCGGGGATAAACATGATTTAGGTGGGGAAGAACTTGATAAGATAAGATTTAAACCCATATATAACTTTTCAGTATTATGCATGAGAACACTTGATATAAAGTTGTATGTTTGCTTGAGGATTAGCAAAAAGCTAAGTTTGGGGGTATTTGATAGTACACTTTGTGAGCTACAATCCGTTTTCGTTTCTTTATGACATTATTTACGCAAATAAGATATATTTTGCAGGAATGAATAATCGAGACGAAACAAGACATAAATTGATCAAATTGAGAGGAAAATCATAGCCCGAGCGAATAGAAGACATTATAACACTTAATCAAGCCCAAAAACCCGAAGAGACAGTGGTGCAACGATCCGAAGTCTTACTTTCACATTTTTTGAAATAATGTAGTGCCATGACCATGTGTATAGCGTCATGGCATTGTCGCGATAGATTTTTATCAAAATAGGGTTTTGCAGCCGCTGAGATAGAGGATTTGGGGAGAGGTTTTTTGGCAGTTTGGCTTTTTGACCAATTTGGATGGGAGGGAGACCATTTGAGAGCTTCAGAAAGAGATTTTCAATGCTTAGAATCGTGGAGGTCGCTTCGGGAATGGATGATTAAAACGTCAAACTTAATTTCTTCTCATTTTCCTTGATTTTTCTAGTTTTATGATGGACTTCTCATTGTCATTTTATTGTTTTACATTGAATATGAGAAGCTAAACCTCTTATGTTAGGGATTGATGTAGCCATTCAACTTTAGAGATTTATTGTTTATTTTCTTGATTGAATGTTTATAAATGTTCTATTTATATTTTTTTATGCTTAATGCCAATATATTGGCCATAGATTATTGATTGATTTTAGACTTGAAATGTTATGGTCGGGAGGAGTGGTTTAGAGTTAGAACTGGGATGCATAACTAAAGAGGTTTTAAGATGGGGAGATTTAGAAGTCCTTTAGAGGTCATTAAAATACTTGTTCAATAAAACATTTACTTGTTATAGAAACTAGATAGGGATATTAATTTTATAATTGGTAAGGAGAATTTGCTTGCGCTCGGGAGAGGCAGTTGAGATTTGAGAGTTCTTGGCCTATAGAATATATAATTTGTTCAATCTTGAGTAATTGATTAATTGCTTCATAGATACAATAGGTGAATTCAATTCCCTAAGACCTTTCTCCCAATTCTTTTTATCTTTATTTTAGTGCGTGTTTATTTTCTTTGTTTATATTCTGCGTGTTTATTTTCTTTGATTATATTCTTTCTTTCAGATTCAATTCTCTAAATAAAATTGAGTGATTGTATTTGTGGTACTCAAGTGAGCCAAAAACCCAATCCAAAGGATGATATTAGTATTCACTTACAATCTATATTAAAACTTGACACGTACACTTGCGGTAAGCAATTTATGCTAAAAAATTTATATAATATTTTTGGTTGTTTGGCTAAGTTTCTTATTAGACCAAGCGGATCAGTTAGAAGCACACGTACAAAGTCGTGATCATCCACCAGCAGACCAGCCTGTTCCAACTTTTCCTTCAGGTACGTCAATTTAAATATATGTAAAATAAACAAGTTTTGCTTCACTAATTGGTTTAATGTTTGACAACATACATATAGAACATACTTGCGAGGATACACCTGATTGATAGGACTAGAAAATCAAGTCTGTGCAACTGGCAGAAAAGTATATATCGAATGTGACCGCACAGTGAATAAACCAACTTGCCCTATGGCCACCACATTTTCTATCTCGATCGGGGTGCATACACGGGAACAAGTTGACCTAAATGCTAACGTTTGGAGTGGGGTCGGAGAAAGGGAGAAGATGGCAATTATAACCCATCTCAAGGTAACATATTAATTGCTTAATATGTTTTATCTTTTTGTATCATGCAACAATAATAACACTTTACTTGTTCGGTGTTTTTGTTTTTTTTAAGGGTCATTTCGATTTCGTCAAGTCAGGGCCAATTAAGATGAGTTTCCTTGATCATGCGATGCAATCAACACATAAGGCATATAGGGTAAAATTGCACAAATACTACCTAAGTCATCCCACACCTGAGATTGTTCGCAACACTTCGCCTGAGCGGTTGTTGACAAGACCAGACGATTGAAACATGTTATGCGATAGATGGGAGACGAATAAGTGGAAGGTACTTTACGAATATAACTTGTACTTCTTTTCTATACTTTATATTCAATATTCTGATGTACGTTGCTTTTTTTAGCAAAAATCTGAGACCAACAAACGCAACAGGGCGAAGCTCCCATTCAACCATCTTGCGAGGCCAAAGACGTTTGCTATTATTGCCAATGAGAAGGTACACTGCAATAAGCTAAATTCTTTCGTATACATATATTATTTATGGTAATCAACAATTATTTGTTATCGAGTGCAAAAAGAGCAAGAGGGAGGCGAAAATTTTAATGAAATTGATTTGTTTAGGGAGACTAGAACTCTGATGTTAAAGGTTGGGTCGAAGCTACGGAGACAGCTTATGTAAGCTTACTACTCTTATAATAATTAACTTCAGATTACGCTTCAAATTGTATGTATAAACATTTTGTAGGTTTTTCCTTTACTATGTATGCAGTTAGACATGATGCGTGTCAGAGAAGAATCTATGCAAGACGGAGGTGAACTGATGCCAGACCCATACGTACTGGAAATAGTGCTTAGGCATCGATCAGGGTACGTTAAAAGCACTGGTTGGGACTCAAAACCTAAATCTCGTAAAGGTTGTTCTTCAAGTGTAGCTTCTTCACAGCGGGAACAAGAGATGTTGGAAGAAATACATACCCTAAAAGAAGAATTTTAGGAGTGTATCTCACAGAAAGACAAATAGTTTGACGAGCATCTCTCACCGCATTCTACGCAGTTAAATGTCAGATTTGCGATCAATGATGCTAAAATTTATTACTCTTTCTGGTAGAGCTAGCTCGTTAAAATAGGTACGTATACATAGAGCATTGTTAGAATTCAATGACTGTAAATGTGGCTATCATGCATTGGTAGCC
>NW_019104757.1:124830-135311 GCF_001995035.1 Momordica charantia
CCCTAACATATTGAGTACCTTCAACATAGGACACCTAAAACCCTTAGAGCCTCCTATGATGCCAATCCCAACCAATATGCCAATGGATACAGGAGTTGAGCATAGAGGAGAGCAAGAGAAGAGCCATAGCCAGAGGCTAGAGCTCGAGGTCTCGATAGGGCAAAAGAGGACGGGCAAGAATGTGCTGACAGAACCAGAAATTGAGGAAGATGGGAGTAGTAGACGTCTGACGCCTAAGGGTTCATCTATGGAGAACAGGAATGAGGAGCAATTTTATTCATCTCCGTTGATTATTACACCTGGAGATGGTAATGATGATTTTCTACTGGTTTCACGAGGGAATTGTTCAAATATGCTGGAAACAATTACCTCTTTATAAGAAAACATAGTTTCTATCAAAATAACCATGCAATATTTTTCTAATAAATTTACAATATATTATATTTCTCCAATACATTTTGTTTATACTCTAATTACAAATGAAATCAACATTTTAATATAAATTTATTCCATTAAAAATTAAGAACCCCTGCCTAAAATTTCAAATATAATTTTTTTGAAGAATGGGTTAATTAATTTTAATCAATGGCATACTACTATCTTGAAAGATATTTTAAAATTACTTTAGTACTCTTAACACGATGAAGTTATTATGGATTTTTACGCAAGTGCGTAGTATTAATATTCATGTGATTCCATCTCAAAACTATTGGTGCCGAATGAATAACTCTTGTATTTATAAATCTTGTTAGGTGTCTCTATCTTTCTATACGTGAGATCTTTATCACGTAGTACTATGTCTAGAAAGATTATTAAATTACTCGGTACTATGGTTAGATGATCTATTTATAAAATTGTTTGACTTATTTTATTTAAACATAAGTGTCAAAGATGAAACTAAATTATTTCGCTTCTAAAAGAAATTTGGCAAATGATAGAAGATATAGAAATAGAATCAATAAGACATATCAGTCGAGAGGCAAACAAGGTGGTCAATGATTTAGCCAGAAGAGTAATGGAAAATGATTTGAGGGAAAAGAGGAGTTGTCAGACTCCCCCGTGGCTGGACAATTTAATCTTTTCTTTTATGTTAAGTTGTTTCCTTCTTATTTTATTAAAAAAAAAAAACATACATGCGTAGATGAAATTTTAAGTTACTTAGTATTGCGTGTAGATGGTGCATTTATGTAGAATAATCTAATACAACGTGCAAAAATGCAAAGAACATTTTATTTATTTAATCGAATTATATAATAAAATAAAATTTAACATCAATATATTTATATTCCTAATAAAGTTATTTAAAAAATAGTGTATATATATATTATATGTTTTTTCATCTTACAGTTAGATATCCTAATAAATAATATAGTTTAGAAAATATAAAATAAAAGGTAATAAGGTTTTTTTTTTGTTATAAAAAATAGGAGAATATTAAAAAAAAATATCATGCTAGATTTGAATAAAATAAACATTCAAAAAAATTAAATTAAGAAACAATATCCATGAATAAAATTTGGAAGACTATAAAAAAAAATAATTAGAGCGCTAGCCCTACCGTTAAAACAACAAAAATAATTGATAAAATTCATGTTAGCTTGATGATTCGTTTTTTAAAATTTATAGACTTAGTATCTTGGAGAATTTTCAATATTTAATAAACTTAAGCTTCATTCATAGTTTTTTAACTCGTGGATGATTAAAGTTAAGCACTTGCAATTATGCTAAAATATAATAATAATATTTAAGAAAAATAGCACATTTAGTATCATTGCAAACATATCAACTTTTTGTTTCTTTTTCTTGAAAAAAAATAAAGCTCCAAATAAAAGAATGTCAAATATATTTTGAAGTCTAAAACAAAATAAGTATTTCTCTAGTATACCTTTGATTTACGTCTCATATGTATCTCCTAATTTATAGTATACTTCTGATAACTTCTAACGTACTTCTTATTTCTGACCTCTAGTGTGGTGTATCTAAAAAAAACTAAAGTTAATGCAAACAATATTGACGTGGACCGTGCACATAAAAAAAATACAGTTTAAACCAATCCCAAAAGTTTTGTTTTTTCAAAGTGTCATCGAAAAACGGAAAGTCAAGATATTGCCTCCAAAGACATGACAATCTCCAAGAAAGAGGACTAATAATTATCAACCTAGTTTTTAGTTGAAGATTTCTAAAACTGAATGGAAACTTGTATTTTAGAATTCATGCTTAGATTTGTAGTCTTTTAAAAATGACAATGTCTTGTAATTTTTTATGAATATTACAATCTACTTCAAGTTTTTTTAGGTTCAAATTATAATGTAATGTCTTTTAAGGTCTAATGCACCTATGATTTCTAATATAGTTCTGATTGATGTCTCTCATATACTTTAAATATACTTTTGATGTATCTCTTATTTATACCTCTAATATATCTCTGATTTCTCATATACTTATGATATACATGTGATGTTGGTATGATGTATCCTTGATTTGTAGGATACCACTGGTATGCCTATTATGTAGTTTTGCTTTCTAATATTCGTCTAATATACCTCTAATTTCTAATGCGTTTTAATATTTTTTTTATGTTCACATTACAATACTATGTTTTTTAGATGTGGAATGATATGACAATCACCCTGTTTATATGTAGATATTCTATGTTTAAATTAGGCTCAGAGATGGAAGATGCGTTAGATATATATAAAAAATATATAAGAAAACAGAGGTGTGTACATCATATGTATATCAGAGGTATGTATATCAAATGTATATCATATGTCATAGGGTAAAATTGAAATCTGAAAATTTCGAAAATAAAAATTTAAATTTTTTGCCATATTTATAAAACATAGGTTGAAACCTTTTTTTTTTCTTTTTTTAAATATGGCTAAAGATTTAGGTATCCTATACCATTTCCCAAAAATTTATGGCATGCATAGTTTTCGAAAATACTTTATTTAAAATAAAGGTTTTAGAAAAAAAACCACATTTCCTCGGGCATACTTTTGTCATATTTTATTGAATTATTATTATCAATCGTTAACTAATCATTTACTTCAATGTGTTGAGAGTGTCAAAAAAAAAAAAACATAGTTTCTATCCAAATAACGATCATATAATTTTTCTAATAAATTTTCAATATATTAGATTTCGCTAACAAGTTTTGCTAACCCTAATTACAAGTGAAATCAACTCTTTTTGTTGATGAAACTAAACTCTTGTGTAATATTCCAATACTTTTAGAATCTAAATATGAGCATATATTACAAAAATGTGTAAATATAATTTAAATAATTCTGTAGATTAATTTCCTATTTCTATGTCTTTTTTTTCAAAAATGTCCATCGAGAATTTGACATCAACATTTTATCGATATTTTTAATTTTCATCAATATTTCTATAAAATTAAGACCCAGATATTTCCAAACATCACATTTTAAACTTTGATTTCATGTAAACTCTATGGAACAACTGTTGAATCGATTTTATTTTTTCAAGTCTTTTGTAATTATCAAACCGAATTTGGTTCACTAGATTATAACATTAAATTTATTCTTTGGTTGGATTGATGTTTCAACTGTTTTAATAGAGATTATAAAATTGAGTGAAATTAAATCTTTTATATATAAAAAATTTAAAATAATGAACTATTTTGGTTTGGGAAAGACATACTTATTACTTATGTTTGGGAACCATTTTTAGTTTTCTGTTTTTAAAATGTTAGAAAATTGAAAACATATATTAGACAAAAAATTCTATAAAGAGTAGAGGTGACAATGGTGTTGGGCGGGAGTGAAAATGCACTCTACTATTCTCGTGCTCGTGAAAATTTTTTGTTCACCATCTCCACCTCGTTCTTCGGTTCAAGAATCGGGAACCAGGTTAAAGAACACTTGTTTAGAGGACCTTGGCCCAGTGTAGAGGCAAGGTTAAGTCGTGGAACTTGGCCTAAAGTAGAAGAAAGCCAGCTAGAGTTGTGAGAGAGCTAAACTGCACATATGGGCGACGTGCATTGTCGAGAGCAAGTCAAGTTGCACGTGTAGTCACCAACAGCCACTTGACACTAACCCAACAATGGGCGAGAGGATGCTCATGTTGGGAAATTTAGATGCTCCAAATAATTTCCCATTATACGGTTCTATCCAGTTATCTAAGCCAATCGAAAAACAAAGAAAAATATAGGGAAAGCAATAAACGACACAACAAATTTTTATATTGGTTAACCCCAACAGTTTATGGGCTACTTCCAGTCTTCGACTCAGATGTGGGTTCCATTATAATAAAAGATTGGATACAAGCACTTAAATATCTTCCAGATATTCACTCTCTAGAGATCCCAACAAAAGTTCTCTAGCTTCTAATTAATGTGACACACTATACTTAGGTACAGGAATGAAAAACATTCACTAAACCTATGGGATACAGACTCTTTCTCACCCACTACCCACAACCACTCAAGTTTCTCTTATTTGGATTATGTACAAATGAAAGCTTAACATAAGGATTCTATTTGTAAGATGTCAAATATCGTAATTCTTATAGGAAAACAATATTGCAATCGTATAATACAATAATATCCTATGCCCTTTGTAGGAATTGGTGGTAGTGTAAAAATCCTTTTCTTTATAGGACATGGTTTCCTGTTTTGGCTCCATTATCCCAACAATCTCCCACTTGGAGACAAACCATCGATAATCTTGTCTCCTACTACACCAATAGCGTCCCATCATCTTGGCAACCCCGCCAAGGCTCAGTTCTGACTGCACCAACAGTAACTAATCAACGACTGCTCAGTCCTACCCAAGCTTCGCCTGTGATTACTCCGAGATTAAGCAATCCTACGTGGTCTTGTCTCCCAGGCGTTAGAGACACAACCACGTGTTCTCACTCAATCTAAGTGATCCTGATGCTTCCTTCTTCATTCGCACCCAACGATTACTGAATAAAGATTTTTTGGGTGTGTTGCCCTAAAGTCGTAGTTTGTAATTATGTAAAAACAAATTTATATTCAATAAAAATAGGTTTTCTTATTTAATCGTATTGTGTTATTGAATTTACAACATTGCATTGTCCAACTCCAATAAACTAAACATCCATGGTTATTATCATGTGACCGGGACAGTACATATACTGGGTATATATTTGATATACCTTCGATATACAAGTGGATAATGTCCCGGGAATAATCTAAAGGATCTATAGTATATGGATAAGGTTGGGTACCTTATCCTGGCAACACTACGGATACGGCCCACTTTGTAAATGTTACAAACTACCCGATCCAGGTCGTTCACGTGGAGACATGCGAGTGGGGGTATCATGTATAGTGAATTTGTATAAAACCAGACCGAGAAATAGCCAATCTTTAGATGTAACGCCATTGAGTAATAGATTACTATTTCATAGGATGATCAGGCAACTCATTCTCAATCTTGAGTGAGTTATGAACTCCTGCTTGTGAGGGCTCCTCCTTTGATCTGTATAGGTGAGAGTGGCCCGAGTCGCCGACTCAACATTCCTCCCATTTTGGGGACGAGACCGACCGGGAGTTGGGAACATAACTACACAAGATGAAATTCACTTCTTACTAACTTTAGGGGATAGATGAGTGTTCCCTTAAGTGCTGACTTCGAGACTTGAATAAGAGGCCCCACTGTTGGGACTTTCTCTACCTTTAAAAAGATCAGAGACTCGTGCAAGCGCACACGGTTACAAGTAATGCTTGGGAGTAATCCAAGGTTGAATCCTTAGGGACTTGTTGCTTTCAAAACAGTTTTTAACAAGTGAATGGCTCAAAATGCAATTGTGGTTTATGAAGAAAAAAATGATGAAATGTTGTTATTTGGGATTTTAAGTATGAAGCAATTTAATAAAACTCAACTTCTTTGCTTTCTACCTTAGTTTTGATGCAAAACATGGAAAACACACTTTGTTGGGAAATTGTGCTAGGCGCAATTCTCTAGCAATTCTTGGGAAACTAAGTTCTACTTTATCACTACCGCTTTTGGTTGCTGCAGAGGCTAGGGTAACCTACAATCATATGTCTACGTGTGATTATAATCCTAGAGAATAATTATCAACTCATTTGCATTATGGGTCAGAGAGCCTATGTCTAGGACGTGTTTTATGCGCTTATGTCTAAGTCACATCCCATATCGGTTTCCTATTATTTTACCTAGTTGGGCTTTAGTGTATAAATCAAAATCCCACTGGCCAAATGAATCAAAGATGTAAAGAGAAGTTTTTAGAAACCAACCCAAAAAAGTGTCAGGCACAATTCTGGGCAAAATCCCGAGCGTGTTGAAAATCAAGCCATTTTGACTAAGGCATTCCACAAAGAGGTTGATAACTAATTTAGTGCATAATTAAAGGAAAGAAAGTGCACGAAAACATAAAGGAAGTATTTTTCATTGAATTAAAACAAATAAATAAGCGGTACAAGGAGTTCTAGCTTGACCCTTTTCTCTTTCGAGCGTGAGAGAAGTGTACACTCGCTAACGAACTTAAGAACAAAATAAATGAAGAACAAAAGGTACAACTTGAATTAAAAGAAATACGGTAAGCAAAAGTATGAAAATACAAGGAAATAACAACTAAAACTTAAATCTAAAGCATATGAACTAGTTCTACAATGAAGAAGGAATGAAATGAAGCTGAAAACGAGCTTGGAAAGGATGATTTGAAGCTGAGGGAGAGGCTCCGTTTTATAGGCCCTTGAGTTGGTTGAACTCCCAATCTTTTTAGGTGGAAATGGGTTGATATTCACCAAACAACCCCTTTTTGACTTGGACTCACGGTTTTAGGTTGATTCAAACATGTTGGAAATGACCCCCTTGCCCTTCATTAATCAAAATCCAGAAAACTGTTATTTTCTTCCAACTTTGATCGCATTTTTCTCATATTTTTCCTAAAGTACCATATATTGAAATTTATCCATAAATTTTCTAGGCACGTTATAATTTAAGAATATGTAATCGTTTTTGAGAAATAATGATTGGAAAAGGTTCAAAATCGTGGTCAAACAGGCTTACCGACACATATTTCTGCATTAAAAAGTCAACCCTAACATCCACCCTCTCACTGGCTCAAGAGGGACTTCCGGTTATTGGTCGGACCATAACCGAGTAATTCATTAGAGGAGCAATGGTTTTTAAGGAGCTGAAGTGATCGAATCCCGTGGTGAAAGCGCGCGAACGCATTTGCTTCGATCTTGTTTTGGAATTACAACGAAGAAAAGACATAAGCATGTATAAAAGGAAGTTACTGAAACATATCTTTGAAGACACTTTTTTCAATGTAGCTACTAACGCCACCAAAAGACTTCCTCGCTATCCTCTGGATGTTAAGATCTCGGCTTGTGGGAATCGTGTCTTGTAAATGAGAGGAGATCGAGAGATCGAGAGAGAGCTTTTCTCATTGGAGTTTCGGAAACTCAACAATCAAAGACCGGAGTGGCTTTAAGGAAAGGGAAGAACCTCCCTTTTTATAAGGGAGGAAGAATGGTGGGGAAGTCACAACTTCGTCACTCACCACTTTCCCACTTCCCCCCATGGTGGAAAGTGGGAGATTTTCCTCCCATTTTTTCTTTCCTTCTTTTTTTTTTAATTTAATTAAAACATTAAATTAATAATTAATTAAATCTAATTTAATTAATTAAAAAGGAATTATTAATTTAATTTAATTAAATATAATTCAATTTAATCAAATTAAATTAAAATGTATATTAAATATATACTATATATCTGTTATATACTGTTCCAGTTACATGACATAACCTCAGATGTTAGTTTATTGGATTTGGGTTAATGAAGTTTCCAAGAGAAACATCAATAACAACTTTATTGAATAAATATTTGTTTTATGTTTACAAACCACGAGTTTAGGGTATAAAACCCAACAAACTCCCATTTAAACTAAACTCTAGTGGGGTGTACAGAAGCTAAAAGTGTAACGACCGAGTAGAGAGGATCAAATCCTTAGTGCCCTACACAATCATATAGTTCCTCGCTCTCCTAATATACTTGACGATTCCCTTAACTGCAGTCCAGTGATCATATCCTGGATTGGATTGATACCTACTGACAATCCCTACTGCATAGCAAATGTCAGGCCTAGTACACAACGTGGCATACATCAGGCTGCCCACTACAGAGGCATAGGGAATGCTTCTCATATCCTCAACTTCTTGAGGTGTCTTAGGACATTGTTCTTTAGAAATATAAATTCTATGTCTGAATGGTAGTAAACCTTTCTTGAAATTCTGCATTAAATATCTGACAAGTATTTTGTCGATATAAGTCGCCTGAGACAGGGCTAGCGTTTTGTTCTTTCGATTCCTTATAATTTGAATCCACAAAACCAATTGAGTTTCTCCCAAATCTTTCATTTGGAATTCAGTTGCTAGCCAGTTCTTAATGTCAGTTAGGAAACTTACATCATTCCCAATGAGTAGGATATCATCCACATAGAACACCAAGAAACTACAGTGTTGTTGATGATCTTCTTGTATAAAAGGCTCATCAACATTCTGGTCAAAACCATAAGACTTGATTGGGGTATCAAATCTTATATTCCAAGATCGAGAGGCTTGTTTTAATCCATAAATGGATCGTTTAAGCTTGCAAACCTTTTGCTCTTGACCTTGTTTAATGACCCCTTTTTGTTGAGACAAATAAATACTATCTTCAAGATTGCCATTCAGAAAAGGAGTTTTGACATCCATTTGCCAAATTTCATAGTCATAAAATGTGGCAATGGACAAGAGTATTTCATAGTCATAAAATGTGGCAATGGACAACCAGGGAGAAGGTTTCCTCACAATCCACCCATTCCCTTTAGGTGTAACCCTTTATTACGAGTCTAGCGTTAACGGTATGTACCTTTCCTTCTGGGTCTCGTTTTCTCTTGTAGACCCACTTGCAACCTATAGGTTTGACCCCATCAGGTTGATCTACAAGGTCACAGATGGAATTGAAGTGCATAGACTCCATTTCAAGGTCCACAGCTTTGACCTATTTGTCCTTATCAACACCTTCCATTGCCTTTTTGTTAAACCCATGTAATGATCAGGTTGTGTCACAATCCTTTCACTACGTTGAGGCACTCTTAACTCTTGAAATGGATGTGACTGGCGTGATGTACTAGCGCCATCAACAACTCTTGTTCGAGTGCTAGATTTATCAACAACTCTTGTTGATGTATTTGTAGCTGCATCGAAAATCTCATTCAACACAACCCTGCTTCGTGGTTTATGATATCTCGTGTGGTCTTCTTCCAGGAGTCCACCTCTCTTTTCCTTGGGGTAACCTACGAATAGGCACACTTTTGAACGAGATTCCAGTTTCTTCGAGGTTGTCACTAACACATGTGCTGAACATCCCCAAATTCTGAAGTGACGAAACTAGATTTACATCCTCTTCATAATTCAAAAGGTGTTTCAGAAACACTTTTTGATGGAAATGTGTTCAAAATGTATACTATAGTCTCTACTGCATAATCCCGAAACGAGGTAGGCAATTGAGCATAACTCATCATAGATCGAACCATGTCTAACAGGGTTCTATTTCTCCTTTCCGATACACCATTCTGTTGAGATGTACCAGGTGCTAAGAGTTGAGATGTAATTCAATGTTTGTTAGGGCTAACTTTTTACTACAGAAACATGTGTTGGTAGCTCTGTTTGACCACAATTTTGACCCCTTTCCCATTATTATTTGCCAAAAAGAACTACATATTCTTAAAGTAGAACATACATAGATTATTTCGGCATAAAAGTCAAACTATGGTACTTTAGGAAAAATATGAGATAAATGCGGTCAAAGTTGGAAGAAAATAACAGAATTCTGTTTTTTGCAGAATTGCACCCGACGCATTTTTTGAGGTCAATTTGTCAAAACGCATGTTTTGATTAATAAAGGGGAAGGAGAACATTTCCCACATGTTCAAAACCGTGAGTCCAAGTCCAAGTGAGGTGGATAGGTGAATCTCAACCTTTTTCCACCTAAAATGGAGCGGAGTTTCAACCAACTTATGGTGCTATGAAAGGAAGTCATCCATCCCTCAACAAATCATCCCTTCCAAGCTTCATTTCATCTTCTTTTAGATGCTCTCTAGTTGTAGAACACGTTTTCAGGGTTTACGTTCATGTTCTAGTTGTTCATTTCTTCGTTTTTCACGCTTTTACCTTTCGTATTGCTTTTAATTCGAATTCTTACTTCCGTTATTTGTTCATTCTATTATTTTAAAGTTCTTTAGTGAGTTTTCAACTCCCCTCACGTTCGAGGGAGAAGAGGGTCAAGCTAGAACTTCTTGTACGAGTTATTTATTCATTTAAATTCAATGAAAAATACTTTCTTTATGTTCTTGTGCATTTACTTTCATTTAATTATGTTCTAAATTAGTTATCAACCTCCTTGTGGAATGCCTTAGTCAAATGATTTGATTTTCAACACGCTCGAGATTTTGGCCAGATTGCGCCTGACACTTTT
>NW_019104757.1:135626-168713 GCF_001995035.1 Momordica charantia
ATTGTAGGTTACCATAGCCTCTGCAGCAACCAAAAGCGGTAGTGAAAGAGTAGAACTCAAATCCCAAGAAAAGTCAGGAATTGCGCCTGGTGCATTTTCCCAACATAGTGTGTTTTCCATGTTTTGCATCAAAACTAAGGTAGGAAACAAGGAGGTTGAGTTTCATTAAATTGTCTTGGAATCGTAAGTCCATATACTCTCCACCCAATCAGATCAAAGTGTCTTTATCGTCTTACCTAATTACTTCTTAACTTCAGTCTTGTACTCCTTAAACATTTAAAGGGCTTTAAACTTATGTTGCATTAGGTAGAGATATCCATACCTTGAATAATCATTTATGAAAGAGATGAAATACTCATGCCCTCCCTTGGCTTAAACATTTATCGGACCACAAAGGTCTGAATGCACCAGCTCCAAGAGTTCTTTGCCTCTGTAACCTTTTCCAGTAAAAGGTATTTTAGTCATCCTGCCCTCGTGACAAGATTCACATGGAGGTAAGGAGTCACCTTCTAACTCGCTTAGAAGTCCAATCTTAACCAATCTCTGAATTCTATTGAGATATATGTGACCTAATCTTAAGTGCCAAAGATAGGTATTTTCTTTTGGAGAATTCTTTGCCTTTTGTGTTGAGTTTTAACATTTTTAAACAACTCTGTATTTAAAATTGTTGTAGTTATGTTGGTCTTAACACATATAAGTTATTTTCGTGTTTTTTTAGAACAAATGTCAACATCATTTCGTGAAATGAACACTTCATTTAATGAAAAAGAAATAGCATAACATTGTTCCGGTAGACAAGAAATTGAAATTAAGTTCCTCTTTATTTTGGGAACTACATGCACTTTATCTAATAATATATATGTATTCTATTCTAAAAACAACTTTAGGTCTCCCACTGCGACTGCTGAGATGACATCTCCTGTTCTGACTTTAAGAGTCATCTCCCTAGGATCAAGCTGCCTCCAGGAACTAATTCCCTGAAAAGAAGAACAAACATGGTTAGTGGCCCCTGAATCTAGTATCCAGGCAGAATCATCATTCTCCATTAAGCAAGTTTCAAGAACAAGTAAATCCTATTTACCTACTTTGGCTTTCTTCTTTTCGGCCAAGTATTTCGAGCAGTTTCTTTTCCAGTGCCCATCCACGTTGCAGCGGTAACATTTTCCTTTGTTTGCAACTTTGGTCTTACCCTTCTTGGTAGTAGCAGTAGCAGTAGGAGTCAGCTTTCACCCCAAACCAATGTTATTCTTCTTCTTGAAAGTCTTACTTCCAGAAGAAGAAAGTACAAATTTGATTCCTGAGGTCGAACCTCGATGGAACCGTTTTGAGGTGACAATGTTTGTCTCCCTTCTTATCCCTCGTTTCTCATAAGAGACTAAATAATCTATTGCTCATTTATTCTTTTGTTTGCAACTTTGGCCTTACCCTTCTTAGTAGTAGCAGTAGGGGTCAGCTTTCACCCCAAACCAATGTTATTCTTCTTCTTGAAAGTCTTACTTCCAGAAGAAGAAAGTACAAATTTGATTCCTCAGGTCGAACCTCGATGGAACCGTTTTGAGGTGACAATGTTTGTATCCCTTCTTATCCCTCGTTTCTCATAAGAGACTAAATAATCTATAGCTCATTTAAGAGCGTGGTGAGGTTGTAGTCTATCTTGTTCATCACAGCATTGCTGCGAAGCTATAGGAAACTCATCGGAAGAGATTCTAAGATAAAGCTAACCTAGCTCCCCTCGTCTATGACAACGCCGTTCACGTCAGACACATTAAAGTGGATCATCAGATTGAGAACAATCTCACACCGATGTTCCCTCTTTAATGCGGGAATTGTAAATGAACTTGAGGGCATCGTGTCGGGCTTGAATGGACGGCTGTCCAAACATGTTCCGTAATCAGCCCATGATCTCCCTTGCGGTGACCATGCTCTCATGCTTCTTGGCCAGCACATAAGATATGATTGCCAAGATATAGACCTTTGCCTTGTCATTGGCCTTGATCCATATGTCATAGGCAGCTCGACTGGCTCGGCTGCATTAGGCATGGGAGCCTGAGGACACATACTCTTCAGTTAAGACAAACCTAAGATCATCATCCAGGAGTATCGTGTTAAGATTCGTTTTCCATTGTGTGCAATTTTCGCTGTTATGTTTTTCGGCGGCAAGTAGAGTATTACTTTTAGATATGTTGAAATACAAACAAGTCAACATTAGATAGTTGCACTACCCATTAAAACCCAACCGGTTTTAGCAAAAAGTAATAATGCACCCTAGCTATAATCAAAATTATTTTTGCAACCTTCCTTAGACAGGGTTCCCTTATAGGCAATATTTTAGATTAACATTTTATTTTGTCGTTTTAAACTTATTTAAAACCAAAAAAATAAAAAGTATATAACCTAAGACATAATTCATTTCAAAACTCTTTAAAGTTAATTATTAATGTCACAGGGTTTGCATGCAATTCTTGATTATAGACTTTAATTTCTATTCCACAAACTTATAACACTTATAAATTTACAGAAATTAAAACTATAATCATGCATTAATTACATACATAAATATAATGTTTATATTTACTAAAGTAATGTCAGGCTAAATGCAACTTTATTTTCATATAATTAATGCAACACTTATCTTAACTAATTATGAAAATAAAACATGTTATCATACATTATAATTATTATTTACATATAATGCATGAACATGCTTGACCTAAGGTTGGATTTTAAACTATATGGCATACTTTATGCAATTAATTAAGTATACATTCAAAATGCATAATAATTAAATAGCAAAATAGACCAGTTTTTGGCTTCCTATAAGAAATGAAACAAAAACAAAAAAAATAGAAAGTAAAAAAAATTAATTATCTTTTTTTAAATCTGGCGCATAGGCACCCAAGCCCAGCACCTAGGCGCTGCCCCCACTGCTGTAGGCCTGAGCTCTCGGGTTTCCGCAGTTCTGTTGCGCCTACGCGACACTACCCACCCGGTTTCTCTGGGTTTTTCTTCACTTCTCTGGTACTCTTTCACAACAACTCCTTACCACGAACGACACGGACTTACAGACTCGATTTACAGGATTAAACTCCCAAAAAAACGCCCTTACATTGATCAAATCAACGAAAAAACTGTAAATCTTTTGCCAAAAACCTAAAACATCTATTTGCAAACCACATACATCAAATGTACAGAAAAACGCCCACCATACTTTTCTTTGTAATTCAAAACAAGATCGAAAGCATAGCCTAGGCTCTGATAACAATTGAAGGGATCGCAGCGAAAGCGCGTGAACGCGTGTGCTTCGATCTTGTTTTGGAATTACAACGAAGAAAAGACATAAGCATGTATAAAAAGAAGTTACTGAAACATACCTTTGAAGACACTTCTTCAATGTAGATACTAACGCCACCAAAAAACCTTCCTCGTCCTCTGGATGTTAAAATCTCGGTTTGTGGGAATCGTCTTGTAAATAAGAGGGAGATCGAGAGAGAGATTTTCTCGTTGGAGTTTTGGAAACTCAACAATCGAGGATCGAGGAGGGGGGGGGTGAGGGAGTACATCCGTTTTTATAAGGGAGGAAGAGTAGTGGGGAAGTTGCCACTTTCCCACTTCCGACCATGGGAAAACCTCCCCATGGTGGAAACTAGGATGTTTTCATCCCATTTTTCCTTTTCATTTTTTTAATTTAATTAAAACAGTTTTAATTAAATTAATAATTAATTAAATCTAATTTAATTAATTACAAAAAGAATTATTAATTTAATTTAATTAAATATAATTCAATTTAGCCAAATTAACATATCCCATTGATTTAATTAATTTAATCAAATCATATTTAATTAAATTAAACTTAAATTAATCAACCATATTAGAATCAAATTCTAATATCCATATCTCTCGTACTTTTGAATGTAATTCAACATTAACTTTATATTATAATGTATCAACATATATTATGCTAATTGCATCTCATACAATTAACTTTGATTCCCGTAAAAAATTTGAACAATTCAAATTCTTTGCAAGACTAGATGTTCTTAACCATCCTTTACGAGCTAGCAAAGGGACCTAATGGACCAACAAATCATAAGCTCTAACGATACAAGATTAATTGATTAAACTAATTAACCATATTAATCAACATTCGTCAATTTTCGGCCACTCCACTAAAGATTCACAACTGCACTCTTCTCATCGTAGAATATTTTGTGTTCACGGATTTTGACCACTAACGGTAAGTTAATCCTTCACGAGTGTTCGTAATCACAAATAAATCCCAAATTACCGTTTTACCCCTGTGTTACATTTTGCACCTTAATTACCGCTGATCCTCTAATGAAGAACCTGATTATGGTCCAACCAATAACCGGAGTCCCTCTCAGGCCAGTGAGATGGTGGGGCCCCCTTGTTCAAGTTCGGGAGTCAACATTTTAGAGAACACTTATCTACTTACCATAAACTCAGGAAGGAGTGAATTCCATCTTTCGTAGTTATGTTCCCAGCTTCCCACTCGGTCTCATCCCCAAAATGGTTAAATATTGAGTCGGCGACTCGAGCCACTCTCACCCATACAAATCAAAGGACGAGCCCTAACAGGCAGCATTCCATAACTCACTCATGATTGAGATCGAGTTACCTGGTCATCCTATTGAAATATTAATCTATTAGCTAATGGTGTTATAGCTAAAGGTAAATTATTTTGCGGTCTGGTCTTATAAAAACTCATTGTATAGGATACCCCCACTCGCAGGTCTCCACACGAACGACCTGGATCAAGTCGTTTGTAACTATTACAAAGTAGGCCGTATCCATAGTGTTACCAGAATAACGTACCCAACCTTATCCATATACTATAGACCCTTTAGGTTACTACTGGACATTATCCACCTATATATCGAATATATACTATATATATACACTGTATATTAAATATATACTGTATATCTGTTATATACTATTTCAGTTACATGACATAACCACGGATGTTAGTTTATTGAATTTGGGTTAATGGAATTCTAATAGAAACATCAATAACAACTTTATTAAATGAATATTTGTTTTATGTTTACAAACCACGAGTCTAGGGCATAAAATCCAACAAGAGCAAGATGTAACTCAGAGGTAAAACGATAATTTGACCCAACTAGAGTTACGAGCGTTCGTAAAGGATTGACTTGCTGTTAATGGTCGATATCTGTGAACATAAAAATATTCTATAGTGAGAAGAGTGCAGTTGCAGGTTTTTAGTGGAGTAACCCGTAGTTAACGTATGTTAATTGAGGTGGTTAATGAGTTTACCCGATTAATCTCGTAACGTTGGAGCTTTTAATCCTATAAGTCCATTAGCAATGAAAAAGGACAAGGACTAAATGACAAATATCACCACGACTCATTGAAAGGTTTCTTTTAGGGTTCATTCTTTCAAACTCTTTTACCTGTTTCAACACCCAATGATCATTAGAAATTACCTTTGCACCTGGCATAAAAGGTGGTTCTAGGAGAATCAAACGTTGCGGGGTAGGTGGTGGTAGAATGACCTTCATGTTCCCCTTCTCTTTGTCACTTGGTTTGGATGAAGAAGAGCCTTCCATGGATTCTTCAAACTTTGCTCAAAACAGAACGAAAAACTTCCTCAACCCTAACCTAACTTAGTTGAAAATGAGGGGGGTGTGATATTTTTGGGATTCTTCAAGATTTGATGAGAGAAATTTGAAAACAAGTTGAGGTTTTTTTTTTTTTTCAAATGAAAAACATAAATGAGGAAGAGGAATATTTGGGACTTTTGTTTTATGATTTAAAACATATTTAGGGTTTAGTAATGGTGCCTCTTAAGTTTTAAGATAGCTTAGAGCCCATTTAAACATAACCCAAATAAATCCCAAATATGTGCTCTAGGCTCCACAATTCGAAAATAAAAAAAATCTTAAATTGCGCCTGGCACATTTTTTAGGAGGGTTTCTAAAAACTGCTCTTTAGGTCTTTTTTCATTGCCCAACCCTGAGAATGGTGAGTTAGGTAAAATAATAGGAAACCAATATGGGATGTGACTTAGACATAAGCGCATAAAACATGGTCCTAGACATAGGCCCTCTTACCCATAATGCAAATGAGTTAATAATTATTCTCTAGGATTGTAATCACACATAGACATATGATTGTAGGTTACCCTAGCCTTTGCAGCAACCAAAAACGGTAGTGAAAGAGTAGAACTCAGTTTCCCAAGAAAAGCCACAATTGCGCTTGGTGCAATTTCCAACAAGGTGTGCTTTCCATGTTTTGCATCAAAACTAAGGTATGAAGCAAAGAGGTTGATTTTTATTAAATTGCTTGATATCTAAAACCCCAAACCACAACATTTCATCACTATTTTCTTCATAAACCATAATTGCATTTTGAGTCATTCACTTCTTTAAAACTATTTTGAAAGCAATAAGTCCCTGAGGATTTGACCTTGGATTACGCCCAAGTATTACTTGAGACCGTATGCGCATGTACGAGTCTCTAATCTTTTTGAAGGTAGAGAAAGTTCCAACAGTACCCCGCTAGCTAACAATGGGTAAAACAAAGATCAAAGTTTTTTGAAAGAATATGAGTTGTTCAATTTAAATGAGGGATTGCAGGTTAATTGTATGAGATATAATTAATTATGAATGACATTCTATCATTAAACTAGATATATTATGAGAGTTATATTTTAATAAGATTCAAATATTAATTAATATGAGTTGGATTCAGATTAAAACTATAGGTTAAAATTAATGTGTATGAGATTCACATTAAAACTATAGGGTAGGAGAGATATATAATTTTGAATATAATTCAAATAAAGCTTTAATTAAATATATGATATTTAATTATTATCATTAATTAATTAGTATTATAATTGATTAGTTAATTAATTAAATTAAAATTTAAGTAATTTTAATTTAATTAAACCAACCCACTTCTTTACATTTTTCAAGGGAGTGGGAGGTTAGTGCGTGGGGAAGTTACTTCTTCCCCACTCTTCTTCATCTCTATAAAATGCAAAGTTGCATTTTGTAGAGATTGATTGTGTTTTAGTGTTTTTGACACAAGAACAATTTCTCTAAAAAACACACACCCTCTCCAGAACTCCCTTTCATTTCAAAAGACGGTTCCTCAAACCGATCATTGCCTAAGAGAATAGCAGGGAAGATACTTTGATGGTGTCGGTATATATGTCGAATAACGATTCTTCAAAGGTAAGTTTCTTTTCTCATCTTTTTACAACGTTTATGTCTTTTTCTTTGTTGTATTTCTAAAACAAAATCGAAGCACAAGCGCTCATGCGCTTCTGCTGCGGGATTCGATCTCTTCAAGATTTCTCTTCTCATGACTTGGCACTCCCACCCAAGTTCATTGCCAGTATAGAGACATCACCCTTGACTTCAGCACCCACTGTAGTCTTCTTCCTTGATGCATTCCTTCGTCCACGCGACTTCATCAGCTTGCTAAACCGTCTGACAACTCGGGCTTGAAACTGATAACTTGTTGAACAACTCTCTGAGCTATTCCCCTTACCCTTTCCTTTACTTCTCAGCTGTTGTACTTGAACTAATGGCAAATTCTCCTGATCTTTCATGGTTGTCAATGCTGCTGATTCTTTCAAGTCTCGCCCTGAACCATCTGCAGCCCTTTGCATCATCTGGTAACCTCAAATCTAGACACATAAACAGAAGCTTCTTTATGGCCCACTGCCACTACCTCATATCCTCTCAGAAGTTTCTAGTTACTCTCTGTGAACTCACTCCTGTAACCATCGTCATCCAATTTTCCAGTATATAACAAATTCTTTCTGAAATCTGGAACATGCTTGACAGCTCGCAACACCAACTCGCCCCCTGTTGGTTTTCAAACAGACATCTTCAATTCCTCTAACTTTGGAGAGACTTCCATTCCTCATCCTTACCTCGCCATATAGACTAGTGAAAGATGAGAACCACTTTCTGTCTAAAGCTACACGTGCCGATCCTGCAGTATCCACAACTCACTCTAATGGTCAATCTACTGAGTTGCTATGAACACAAGCTAGAAACTCTTTTACTCTTTCTTATACAACATTAGTAGAATCTCTCTTTTGTTGTCCGCCTTAACCTTCCTGCAAAACTGCTTAATACGTCCCTTTTTGTGGCACTAAAAACACTCCACATCTTTATTGTTGCTCCCGTTTCTCTGGCTACTCTACTACTGCTTACCTTTATAGTTTATCCTCCCTTTGCCATTACTATGATCTACTAATGCTAATTCCAGATTGTTCTCCCCAACGAAAGTGGATGCAGAATTGTTCCCACTTCATTTTCTTCGAACCTCCTCAGAAATTGTAGTTTCACATATATCTGAAAACTTTAGACTCTTATATCCCAATGAATTCGACACCGCCGTCTTTATCCTCTCTCAACTGTCAGGCAAATAGGACAGTAGTTTTATAGCCTTCACCTCATCTGAAAAAGTGAACTATATTGACTCTAGCTTGTTCATCAGATCAGTGACCTCATTTGTGTGAGAGCTCACTGAGGTACCCTCATCCATAAGAATGTTGAAGTATCTCGTAATGAGATACACCTTGCTGTTCGCAGAAGATTTTTCATACCGATTAGTCAAAGCCTTCATCAACCCATTGCTATTTTCTGGCTTGAAACGAGACTCACCACGTTCATTGGTAAATATAGCTTGATGATTGCTACTGCTTGCTTATCCATCTATGTCTAATCTTTATCTATTATCTTAGTGGCCGGTCATTCTTTCAGGGTCTTGTTTATCTTATTGTATGTAAGAATATCCATCACTTGCATCCTCCAAAACCCAAAATTCTCTCCATGAAATCTCAACACTCCTCGAGGTAATGATGTGATTTTTGACTAGATCCCATGATACTGTAACCTACAACTCTGATACCACTTCTTGGGAAATTTAGATGCTCCAAATAATTTCTTTTCCCACAATTCTATCAAGTTATCTAAGTCAATCACAAGACAAAGAGAAATATAGCGACAACAATAAACGACACAAAGAGTTTGTATTGGTTCACCCCAACGGTTTATCAGCTATGTCCACTATTCCGCTCATATGTGGGTCCCACTATAATAAGAAATTGGATACAAAGCACTCAAATATCTCCCCAGATATTCCCCCTCTAGAAGTCGCAACAAAAGCCTTCTAGCTTTTAAGTATTATAACGCACTATACTTAGGTACAGAAATGAAAAACACCCACGGGATACAGACTCCTTCACCCACTGCCCACCACCACTTAGGTCTTTCTTATTTGAATTATGTACAAATGAAACCTTAACATAAGAGCTCTATTATAAGAGGTCAAATATCCTATTTCTTATAGGAAAACAATATTGTAATGATTATAAGACAATAATATTCTACTACTTGTAGGAATTGGTAGTAGTGTTGAAAATCATTTTCTTCATAAGATATGAGTTTCCTGTTTTGGCTCCATTATCCCAACCATTTATGCATGTGGGTAATTTGGGTGAATGTTCAAGATGGTATAGTGATGCAAGTATAGTGAAGCTCGGTCAAGGAAGAAATAACCTAGCTTAAGGTCCGACGAAGCCACAAAGGCCACAAAAAGTATGTTGGGGTTAAAGGTCTCTGTAACGTTGGCCATGATCAAGCAAAGATCATAGCGCCACGTTGTCCAGAAAAGTATAACAGTGACACTAGGCACACCTTACTAATGTGCTGTGTTAAGTTGTGCCATGTTGAAGTAGAGGGACTAGACCCTTTTATCCTTGAAAAAAAAACAATTAAACCTCAATATTATTTGTTGGCTGTCATAAAATTGATTTCTCATTCAATATTTCACTAATTATTTTGAAAAAAGAAGAATTTAAGTCCCTGTGGAAATGATCTCGGAATATTCCCCATTTATTCTTGTGATAGTATGCGTTTGGACTCTAACTTTTGCAATTAAATAGAGGCGCAACAATTTTTGGGCGTTCTTGTGAGAACTTACTTTTTATTCTTTTTAAAATTTTAATTTTTGTGGTTTGTTATGTGGTGTGCTCGCCCAACTGTGTCTCTTCTACCAAATATTTGTTCCATTTGTAACCGTGCATGGTTGCTGTTTATTGCATGGGCATAAGACAATTTTTGCCTCTTGATCGATAAATTTGACAAAACCATAAGGAGATTAAGAAATGAATAGAAACTGAGATTGCGACTAGAAAAGCCAAAAATAATGATTTAGAACATGAAAATGATGTTGAAGGAACAATTTCAACAAATGGACGGTCGAGTTCAAAAAGAATATCCCTTAGGGGATAATAGGAATGAACATATGGAAGGATTGACTATTGAATACCCTTATTCTCATGTCAATTATTTTCTATAGATGACTAATTCTTTTAAATTACTAGGAGTTACAAAAGTGCTTCTAAACTTAAATTTTCTCCTTTTTCTCTCACAGATCAGGTGAGAACATGGTTTAATGCATTCCCACCTGACTCAATCACCACTTGGGCAGATTTTATGGAGAAGTTTCTGACAAAATACTACCTAGTGACAAGGAATGCAAAGCTAAGAGTAGACATCGTGGCATTTAGATAGAAAGACAATGAGGCTGTCATCGAGGCATTAGAGTGATTAAAAAAAAATTGTTGCCAAGATGCTCAAACCATGGATTGACTGGTTGCGTACAAATACAACAGCTTCTCAAAGGTTTAGACAAATTGTTCAAGACAATGCTAAACACAGTCGCCAATGGTTCATTTGTAGAAAAATACGTCAATGAAGTTGCGGACATCTTGGACAAGATATTAGAACATAATTACCAATGGTGCTAGAATTATCGGCAGCCATGCGCCTGGAACATCAATCACATAACTCTATTTTTCTCCATAAAACATGCATAATTGAATAATTTTTCATATATTTACCAAGTACGAGTTTCCAAGTCATGCAACACAAAATATCAACATTTTTACACAATCACATGCATGACCATACACTATTAGTTCCCCATGACATTAAACAAACAGGACAAATAACACTTTTTATCCTTGAAATCAAGGTTCATCACTCACCCTGCAAGACCCCACTCCTTGCAGCGTTGATAACTTCATGATCTGGTGCAGCGTTGATAACTTCATGATCTGGTAGTAGGTTGAAGGGACGACCTCCAAATTATGTATGGTTGGTCGCCCTAAAATGGCGTTATATGCTGACACCAAATCTACCACCAAAAAGTGAATGATTTTGGTCAGGTTGGAGATGTTTTCTCTTATAGTCACAATAAGGATAATACTATGGACATGGTTAACTCGTTCTCCTCCAAATTTAACCAAAGGAGTAAAGCATCCCTTTAATCACTCTCTTCCACTACACATTTCATCGAACATCAGTAAGAAACGCACATCACCTGAACTTCCTTCATCTAGTAGTATGCGGTGGACTCAGATGTTTTCCATGACTAATGTAATGACTAAGGCATCGTTATGAGGCTAATGGACACCATGTGCTTCATATACATTGAACTATGTGTGGAACTAGTCTCGTTAGAAATAGCGGTATAAAAAGTATGATTGGGTGACCTTGTGCCTGTTGAGCCTGAGTCTTTCACTTCCTACTCGACTCACCTTCTACCAAGCCACTGGAGATTGTTTGAATTTCTCTTGGAGAGCCTTTTTTTTGGCTGGTGATTTTTTCTTAGGTGGAAGAGGGATTCCCTTATCGCTTATCTACAAATTCTGTTACATATCCATCTTGTATCTATGACTCAATTTCATCATTCAAGCGAATGCACTCGGAGGTATCATGCCTAACTTCTCGATGGAACAAGCATACCATCTCTAATCTTGAGGATACGGGATAGGCCTTTCCATGGATGCCCATTAAAGGAGGTTTTTGTCTTTGATTTCCATCAAAAAGTGTTCTATAGCCTTCAGAAATTTTCCAAGGGACTCTTTCGTGTCTTGAAAGGAGTGTTAAGCTTAGCTTTCTTGTCCAAAGATAGATCGGCAGGCTACTTTTGCCTTTTTGTTCTGGAATCTCATGTTGGACAACCTGGGTTGTTGCCAGCGTTAAGAACTTTCTTTGCACTTATTTGTTTTTGAGAAATTATCAAAAGTAATAGGGTTTCCTTCCCAAGGGACCAAAGGAAATGTTGATCGCGTAGTCTTGCCATAACAGCGGTTAAGGCGATTCCTTTTGCTCCTCCTTCTACTTTCAATGCTTCGTTATTAAATCGTATTATATATTCTTAAAGACTCTCATGAGCCTTCTGGCAAACGATTAAGAGGTAAGTAGCCGATTTAACTATTCCCGGGTCCCTACGAATTGGTGAGGAATACTCCAGTCAATTCCCGAAATGAAGTAATCAACCGCCTTTTAAGTTGTCGATACAAAATACTAACAGTATGAACAAGGGCCAACAAAAATGATTGGCATTTAACCTCATTCCAAGCTCCTTATTGATCCATCCATGCTTTGAAGGTATCTATGATTCATGGTGTCGATTGTACCGTTGTACGATAAACCTAAGCGACTGCAACATAAAGTTTCGACCGAGGACCGCTGTGAAAGAAGAAGTAGTGACGAACTTCATATATGAGATGACACCTAAGGGCAATGTCCAAGAACAATGACCACGATATTGTTTCTAGATCAGATATCGCTGATGTACACAAAATATTAACAATAAGGCTTTTTAATTTATTTAAAAGTAATGGAATTTTTATCTACTACTTACGTTTTATAAATTTTTCTATTTTTTATGAATTTTTTAAAAAATGTCCCTTAACAATTTGACATGAACATTTTATAGATATTTTCAATTTTCATCCACACTTACATAAAATTGAAATCCGAATATTTCGAACCATCACATTTTAAACGTTGATTTCATGCAAACTCTAGGGAATAACTCTTAACATGAGAGTAGATCCATTCTTCTGTTGACATCTTAATAATTATTTTTCAAGTCTTTTGTAATTATCAAACTTAATTTAGTTCACTTGATTATAGCATTGTTTTGGGGGCACTTGCAATTATTGCAAAAAAAATTTAAAAGAAATTAGAAATTTAGCATCTACAATTTGTTTTTACAAATATATCAAAATATTTCCAAAAAATAAAAATAAAATGGAAGTCCAAGGGAGTAAATCTCAAATTTACGTTTAGTTATCCAAAAAAATATGAAGGCCCAATAGCCTAGTTTTGTGTGATGTTGAATTCAATTTTTCTCAGATTTCCACTTATTTATATATATATATATATATATATATATACTTGATGGACCTCTAATTTATCACTAACGTATCACTGATATATATAACTGATGGACCACTTATATAACTATGATATCTACTGATATAACTTTTTATACGATTATATGATTTACAACATTGATTTACCGTTGATATAACATTGGTATAGGTCTGGTATATACTTGATATACCTAATAACCACTAATGTAGCACTGATATAAAACTGATATAATACGATATACCATAAATATAACTATGATATCTATTGATATATCTTGTTATATGATTATATGATTATATGATTTACCATTTATTGATTTACCACTAATATAACATTGATATATGTTTGATATATACTTGATATACCTCATACAGCACTAATGTACCACTAATATACAAATGACATACTACTAATATATCACCGATATAACTATGATATTGTTGTGTGTCCACAACTGATGTGAATGCAAGTGTGAGTGTATACTATTATCGCCGATTGCAAGGCGAAATCCACATGAACTGAGTATAAAGCTCTAAGCATGTGTTCAAGGATAACATCAATGTTTGTATAACTAAACTAAAAAAAATGTTGTAGAAATACATAAAGAAAGTACTGTAATAACAGATGCTGGAGCACATGGAAATAGCATAAAAGCACATATAAGAAGAGAAATGGTAAAGAATATGAAAGGAATGAGGGGGAAATCACTATAGACGCTCTCGCTCACTCCTGATAATGTTAGTAAAATCAAAATGCTAATTGCCCTAACCGATGTGGTTCTCTCCCGAGATGCCCAGAAATGTTCATTCCCAACTCCTGTTGTAAAACAAACAAGCTTGAAGAAGAGTTTATAGGCATGATAGGGTAAGCCTTATTCCTAAGTACTCACCATTCTACTTTAAAAAAGGAATATAGCACAAATAGAGTTCAACATGCATCAACTAGACTTCCCCAAGACATAAGAGAGCTAGCAAACTGAAAAGGATGGTCAAACACATTTAGGAAGATGGAAACACTAAAAGAACTTTATTAAATTAGCAATACGATATACTAAAACATCACTGTTTGAAAGCTACTGCAAGATATCCCCCCTCCCCCCTCGAAAATGGGGTTTAATTAATGGGGAAGGGAAAGAATACAATGGGTAAAGAAAAGAAATAGCTAATTTCTTGAAAAATCTCTCGAAAATCCCCTAAAACCTCCAGCTCAGTGAAGAACCAATAGATTCAGCTTGATTATGTCAGCTCCTCCTCGAAAATGTCGACAGCTTTCCTTGTCTTTTGCACCAAATTTGGAGTATTTTTTCTCTTGGATCTATTCATCCTTGGGATTGATAATGACACGACCCCCATCTTGTTGCTTTTATAGCTCCCAAAAAATTAGGGCAAACTAATAACACTTGATTAAAGGCTAAAAATAGTAGTTTTACATGCTTAGTTTGGAGTTAATTATGATGAAAAATTTATGTTCAAGCATATAATTTATAGAAAATATGCATAATTTGTGATTACGGACTTTGGAATTCAGTTATAGCTAAATGAAGGCTAATTTGTGTAAATATTCTTATTTTGTAAGGAAAAGTGAAGATTGATGATCAAAATGTGTCAGACACATTGCAGGACCAAAATTTCTAGCTTACTAGAGGAATGAGCCAGCCAAGTTACTTTGAAAGTTCCAGCTTCACAATGTTTCAGCCACATTCGATGCCTAGATTGTCAAAACGGGAATAACAAGTTTTGACCAAGTAATTGGTCCAAGATTTGTTATTAGTTCCTAAAATCTCTACAACCTCATTTGGTTCCAACCTTCCATGCATTTCTCAACATTTTGTTACCTCCATGGCCTATAAAAGGAGCCTCCAAGCATCATTTCTAGACATCTCATTTTCCATACTTTTGTTTTCCTTTCTACTTTGTTATCCATTTTAGTTTTGTAGTTTTTATTTAAGTTTTGTTTCCAATTATTTTTCTACAATTACTCTTGTTTATTTTATTGCAATTCAATTTGTTCAAATTTGTACTTTCTTTCCAATTCTAATTAAAATGCTTTCTTTTGTTATCTTCTCTTGTGTTTTAATTTCTTTTAATTCCATGAGTAGGTAAATTGTTTATTCAACCCTCCTACGAGTTTAGTTCATCTATTTAAAATACATCTATCATGGCGTATTACACTCTCTTTTGCTTATCTAGATCAATCTAATTTATCCAGTTGATTTTCTTGTTTGCCACTTGTTTAAATCACATTAGTTTGAATTTAATTCTGAATAGGTTAGAGTCAAACGGATCTCATCAAGGTAAAACGGGAAGTTACTTAGAAATAAGAACTAAAACAAGATCCTAGAC
Source organism: Momordica charantia (assembly GCF_001995035.1). The sequence goes on from NW_019104757.1 coordinate 151,210, forward strand.
ATAGGCTCTCTAACCCGTTAAACATAAGTTGGAACTTGATTTATTTAGGATTCTAGAGTTGCATAGACATATGTAAACACTAGCCTATGCTTCTAAACAAACCAAAAGCGGTATGGAATAGAAGTTGAACCAGTTTGCATAAATTGAGTTTAATTACGAGCACATTTGATAGGTGTAATTCATCTTTTAGAACTAAATCTTAGTAGGGTGGTTGGCCTTTTAATTTCTGTGTTTCTAATTCGTGTTCCCAAAAATTCCACCAATTTTTATTCCCAAACTCGATTACACATTCAAGCAGTTTACAAAATCAATTTTAAAAGAAAACTAGTCCCTATGGAGACGAACTTGGAATATTTCCATATTATTACTTGTGACAGCATGCACAAATTCTCTAGCTATTAAGCAGATGCGCAACACAAACCCTGAAAAAAAGCTCGTAGTATGGACATCAATAAAAATTCCGTGTAAAACTTGGTACTGCAATGTCTTGAGATGCTAGGGCATTAGAAAGGCCTTAGCATAGCAACTTTTGCAAAGCTACGACATTCTTCTGCAGCATTTTGACATAGCATATTCAAATTTGCAAAAACATTCCAAAGTGGTAGGGATTCAACTAGAACTTGCACAACTTTGAAACACTAAGGATTTTATACAGCATAAATGAATTCTTCACTCAATTCCTCACTTTACATGTAAATGGACAAGGACCCTCACACTAAAGCACAAATTTACCCATTTAAACAACAGAAATAATCTCTTTTGGAGAGTTAACACAGCTGCAAACTTAAAACCAGGCCTGCCTTCAAGCAAGACTATACCTAAAAACGCTGAAAAATGGCTCCAACTTATCGACATCTATTTCTGGCTGCAATATGACTGGATTAAAATTATAAATTGTCGAAGCTGGATATGCTCAAATTGCTCTATCCCTATCATCTACTAATGGTATTGCATTTAGAGGAGGGACTGCTGCTGCTCCAGCAACCTCTTCCTCATGCAATTTCTCAACTACCATATTTGGCGCGCGCTTGTGAATGTGGATTACAAGTCATCTCTTTTTGCTATTGTCTTCTCTACACATTTCTCCTCTTATGGAACGTTCATTCAATTTTGTTATCAAGTAGAAATTCTAATGCTTGAAAATCATTCATCGACTTAAAAAGCAACCAAAATATGGTTAAGGAAACTCTTTATGCATCGTATTCTTGAGAAAAATAACTTAAAGTAAAATAACTCAATCGCTGGCAACAAATCGCAATAAATGCTCTCGCCCACTCAGTAATGTTCTAGTAAAATTGAAATGCCGACTACTCAAATCAATGTGGTTGGTTCTCTCCTGAGATACCCAAAAATGCTCATTCATAACTCCCATTGAAAAACAAACAAGCTTAAAGAACAGTTTATAGGCATGATAGGGTAAACCTTATTCCTAAGTACACATCATCCTACTTTCAAAAAGGAATCTAGCAAATAGAGTTCAACATACATCAGCTAGACTTTCCCAAGTCATAATAGAGCTAGCAAATTTTAAATGATGGCCAAACACATTCAGTAAGATGGAAACATCAAAGCAATGCTATGAAATCAGCAGTACGATATACTACAACATCACTGTTCGAAAGCTACAACAAGAGACTCCCCCCTTCGAAAATGAGATTTAATTCGTGGAGAAGTGGAATAATACAATGGGTAAAGAAAAAGAAACAGCCCATTCTTGAGAAAGCTTCGGAAAATCCCCCTAAAATCTCCAATTTAGTGAAGAACCAACAACTTCAGTTTCATTCTGTCGGCTCCTCCTGGAAAATGGGGACAACTTTCCTTGGCTTTTGCACCAAATTTGGAGTATTTTTCTCTCTTGGGATCTATTTCCCAATGGTGATTGATAATGAGACAACCCTCATCTTGTTTCTCTTATAGCTCCCCTTAAAAATTACGGCAAAACCTCATGAAACGCGTGTAGTACGAACATCAATAAGAATTCCGCATTGTTACTGCACTATCTTGAGATGCTAGGGTATTAGAAAGGCTTAAGCATAGCAACTTTAGCAAAGCTCCAACATTCTTACAACATTCTTCTGCAGCATTTTTACCCTTTATCTTTAAATTTGTGAAAACATTTCAAAAATAGCAGTGATTCAGCTAGAACTTGCAAAACTTTGAAAGACCGAGGATTTTATACAATATAAATGAATTTTTCACTCAATTCTTCACTTTACATGTTAATTGGACAACCACCCTCACATTAAAGCACCAATTTATCCATTTAAACAATAGAAATACTCGATTCTGGAGACTTATCAGACGTCTAATTACTTACTGGCATACATAATGTATTCATCCTACTCAAACCCTTGCAATTGATAATGGCGATTTATGGTGGTGGGGTCAAAAGGGATGTGATGGCTACAAACATAAGATTGTCGGTCTCCATCAATAGTGTTAGCATAAAACTCACGTACAACCGGAACCACTGCAGCTTCAGGCTGTTTGACAAATTCATCCCATCTATGCTGTATAATATTCTTAAAAATACGAGGTTGATGTAGCTCACATGTAGCTAAACCTCGTTCTTTTAGGACAGTACGCTCGACAACGTATCAGTGATATAAATTGGCAGCGTCTTTTGAAATAAATAGTGGGGATCAAAGTTTCCCTCCCATGAAGAAACATGTCTCAAGCGCTTGAGACTCATAGCAAAAGAATAAAGCAACAAAATTTATGCTAGGAGAATTGCAAATTCTTCATAAATCAATCCACTCTTAGTCAACAATACTCTATCTTTAGCATCTCAATGCTATCGCCGCGGGTCTCGAAACCGACAGCAGCGTTGAGATGCTTTTCGCTCTAACCTCATGAGCTTGGTCCCAATGCACATGATTCTTTTTTTTTTTCTTATTCATCATTTTCTTCTTTTTTCTACAAAAGAATTAAAAAAGAAAAGCTAAGTTAGCAAAGACCCAAAAATAATAATTAAATAAAACAATAATAAACTCAAAGGAATCAAATATGTGTTGCCTCCCAATAAAGGCTTTATTTAAGGCATGTTGCTGGACAGGGCTGTGTTGAATTAATCAAAAGGAGGTTGGAATCCATTTTTTCTTCCATGGTCTCCCTTGTGTGTATTTTTTATGCGCATCATCAAGAGTGTTTTTGCTGCAGTATCTGGATCCTTCATGGATTTAAATATTTCTTTCTCCGCTAGACCTGAATGGTCAATTGTTTTTGCTCCACATAAATTAGAACTCACCCAGTTTCCATAATGGTTTTCCAATAATTACAGGCAACTTACGATCCTGTTCCACATCCATCACATAAAAATCCACTAGGAGGATTAACTTGCCTACTTTTAGCAACACATTTTCAATGACTCCATAAGGGTAGGTAATCGATCTATCAGGTAATTGGAGTATGATTGTGGTAGGCTTAATCTCACAAATATTTAACTTCCTGCAAAACAGAACAGGGAGTAGATTACTGCTCGCAACTAAGTCACGTAAAGCTGTAAATACCAGGATTGCAAGGAATAGAAAAACTCAATGCATCTTTTAAGTTTATGAGGTAGTTTTACACACATTATTGCATTGTAATCCTTAGTTAGATACATTGTTACAAACTTTTTCAACTTTTTATTTTTCGAGAGCAGCTCTTTGATAAATTTGACATAGTTGGGCATCTGGTCCAGTGTATCTCCAAAAGGAAGACTAATCGAAGTTTCTTAAATATCTCCAATTTTTGTTTTTAAATTGCGACTACTTTTTCTTTTGCAAACGCTAGGAGGCTTTTCAGTGTTTCAAAGTATAGCTAGCAGGCTTTTCAGCTTAGGTGTAGGTGATTCTTCATGTGCAACTTCATATGATTCCTTTTTCCTCACTACCAAGTTCTGACTCTTTAATTGCATTCTGATATTGCTTCTGGAGTTGTTCCCAACCTCCCATAGTCACTACCTTGCAATACTCAATTGGGTTCACCTCAGTATCACTTAGAAATTTTCCCTTCTGCATAGCACTCAAGGTGGAAGCCATTTGACCTATTTGAACCTCAATATTCTCGATGGCAGTTGTATTTCCTTCTATCTCAAGTTCCATACTTTCCAATTGACGTTCAATTCAACTGGCTCGACTCCTAGACTCATTGATAAAAATCATCAATTAATTCCTCAAGAGATGGGTTCTATTTAGCCTGCTGAGGTGTAAAACCCGGTGGAGGTTGCAAAACGTTCCTGGTGTTAGCATAAGAAAAGTTCTAAGGATTCCTCAATCTTAGATGATAATGTGTTGGCAACAGTTATGTGCTTAACTCCCTTTGTAACCAAAATTTCTGTTGTTGACAAATTGAGCTTGCTTGATGGTTGGATTCTCATAGTAGGAATATGTATTTGCTGCCACCACCAACTCATTTGATTTAGAAGCTCCTCGTCCTACAAGTTTAGACACAACATTAGTTAACGCTTCAACTTTAGCTTTCAGGGAACCTACCTCATCAATTTCACAGATTCCAGCAACTTTTTTAGCATTCGATATCTCACTAAATCATTGAAAACTATTGGCTGTAATTTCCTCCAACAAGATGCAATCATTCTCAGGTATATTGAATGTCAAAGTGTTTCCAATTGCAGCATCTAGTATTATTTTTGTTTGTCCATTTAATCCATTTTAAAACATATGAATCTACAACCAGTCTGGATAACCGTGATGTGGACATTTCCTCAGAAGCTCCTTGTATCTCTCTCAATCCTCAAATAATGACTCGAATTCATGTTGCTTAAATGACCCAATCTCAGTTCGAAGTTGGGCTATATTAGCATGTGAGAACTCTCCATTAAGAGAGTGTTTGTGGCTTAATTTGGGTAATTTAGTTGTTCAAATGTAAGGGTCCTCGATAAAATAGCAAGAAAATAAATGAACTTAGCGAGTTAGGGGCCTGAGCTATTTTGAATTCTCACTATCCTTAATTTTGATGAAGTTGGTCTTATTTATTTTTTTTATTAATTGTACAGGAATTGCCGAATTAAGGATGATTAAGTTGAGGGCTACGAAGATTGTTGAAGTGCTACTGGATTTTGGAAGAGAAAGTTTCTATGTTGGAGCCTGTTGAAGTCTACTAGATGCTTTAGCATATGTGACTATGCAGTAACTTGGTGCCTTAGTTTTTACTGTGTTCGTACAACTTCTAGGTGTTGTCCTAAATTTTAAGGGCCCAGTACAAAAGGGAAATAATGCCCAACCACAATGGGGAGAGATAGACTAAAGAATCATTTTCAGCATCAAAACCAGAGAACATTCCTTACCTAGTTTTGAGGAAGGAGCTGACGAAAGGGAAGCTGATCTTTACATCATCACTGAGCTGGTGGATATTCCACCATTACTGAAGCTTCTTTACTTGGTGGGCTCCATTTCTTTATAACCATTGGTTCATTTTATTTTAGCATGAATTAAGCCCCACCTTTGAGGGTGGGGGATGAACTTGATGTAGCTGTAAATCAACTGTGTTTTAGTAGCACTTAATGCTAATTTAATAGAGATGTTATAATTCTTTCATCCGACTGATTCTATGTGGCCAGCATTATTAGTTTGATAAATCAATTGAGGCATGAGAAAGTTATTTTGATGCATGTTTGCCTCTATTTGCATTAGACTCCTCTCTTTCGAGTAGGATGGTGAGTACTCAGGGATGAGGCTCACCTTTTCATGCCTATAAATTGTGAATATTGCTTGTTTAATCTACAATAAGAGTTGAATTTAAGCATGTTTAGGCATCTCGGGAGAAAGTCATGTCTATTTGGTCATTCAATATTATGGGTTGCTAAGGCTTTAGTTAGTCATGAGTGAAATCATTAGAGTGATTCCCCATCAATTTACCTGATATTGCATAATATAACACATTTCTATTTGTTCTCTATTTCGGATGCTCCAGCATAAAAAAACCGCATAATATCTCTGTTCTTGCTCATTTACATACTGTTTTTATCATTTCATGTTACAATATTCACATTACCCTAATCGATTTGTTTATAATTTTCTGTTGGTATTATGTTTTACTATTCCAAAGTATACCTTTAGCCTCTGTGGAAATGACCTTGTTTTTATTCAACTCATTGTTTTGATATACATTTGTGCCAATTTCACGTAAGTTGTGGACACACAACAGTAGGTAGAAATTTTTTTGTAAGAAATGTCTGAACCATCTACTGTCAAGAAGTAATACTACGTGGTTGCAAGTATTTCAACCAATGTGTCGCCCTATCTTGCAAAGAAAAAGGAAAAAGGCATAAGTAAATAATATCGTTAGTTATCCCTTTTATTTGAACAGTACCACAAACATCTAAAAATATTGTTAGATAATTGTTTGGATCTTCTATGGCATTGCCCATAAATGGATTTTCTTGAACCATCTGAATAAAGCTAGGTTTTAGCTGAAAATTATTGGCACATTAATAGACAAATTGATTCTTTCATAATGGTCAGGGAAATTTGGTTTACAGTAGTCTCTAATGGTTATTTCGTTACTTTTGTCCAGCTGAGGTTGATGGAAGGGTAGAGCACGTGAGAATTGGTCTAAAGGATCCATATCTTTTGTCTTTTCCTTTCTCTCCTTTTGATTTCTTGTACATGTTTTCTCAATTTCAAGATCAAAAGGAACTAGAATTGGGTCTTTGTCTTTGCATTAAAATCAACTCCTTAAAAAACAATAATAAGTAAATAAAAATAAAAAATAAAAACATCTCTAAAGTAAGACCAAACAAATATTGCACAGTATCAAGTGAAACTAAATAATTGTCAGTTCCTAGCAACGACGCCAAAAACTTGTAGCAAAATTGCTTACCGCAAGTCTACGGATCAAGTTTTAATAAAAATGGTACATAAATACCAATATCGTCCATTGAATTGGTTTTCTAGTCCACTCAAGTACCACAAATAGTAATACCTTATTTAGAGAAACAACAATTATGTTTTAAACACAAATAATAAAGAACAAAATAATTAATAAAGTCTAAAGATAACTTTTATGGAGAATGGGTCCTAGAGAATTGACTTCATCAATTAAATTTACAAGCACATAAATTGAATAGACTAATATTAAATATGCAATTAATCTACAAGTCAAGAAATCACAAATTATAATTGTCTCTCCCGAGCACAATTAATTCTCCTACTTATTAAGAAACCAATATCCTTATCTAGTTTCATTAACAAGCAAGTAGTCTAATTCTTTTAACAACCTATAAATCAATTCTAAATCTCTAGATCTTAGAATGGCCCCAATCATGCATTCAATCTCAAATCTAAACAACCTCTCCCGAGCGTAAGATTTAGATTCAGCATCAATTAATTTGTGATCAAGAGATTAAAGGCATTAAGCAAATAAATGCAAAAATAGATTAAGAACAACCCAATCGAGGCAATAATTAATTAATTTAATTCATAAATCTAGCGGTTACATCAATCCATAGAACAAGAAATTGAGCTACTCATGTTCATGAAAAATACAATAAAACTCCAATGAGAAGTTCATAATCAAACTAGAAAAGCCCATGGAAAGAGAGAAAATAAATCCATTTTGTCGATTGATCGTCCCCGACTCAATCTCCACAATCCCGAGCCTTGAAAAACAGTCTCCTTGCTCTCTAAGTTTGAGTTCTGGAACCGATATATCCTCTCAAATTATGAAATCTCCAATTGAATATTGTCCAAAAGTCCCCCTTGGTGTCGGACAACATCTGCTTTTATAAAATCACGGCAGCATTGACGCTAGGGGGAGTGTCTCAACACTGTACCCTAATTATGTGAGACGATGTGGTAGTGTGGAGACACTCCTGACAATATTTCACGCTAGATCTCCGCCATCGCAGAGCCTCAACTCTCTAGGGTAATACCTATCAAAGTTGGCGAACGTCTTAAGCTACCCCTCTTGGCTTTGAACGCTAGCTACAAGCGAATATGGCGTTGAAACGCTCTTGTAGCACCTCAATATCATCCTCTCGAGATATTTGCTCCAAAAGGTGTTGTAATATCTTCTTTTATTCTTTGGGCTATGATATTGCTTTCACTTTGATCCAATTGTGTCCCGTTCTCTCTCAATTATTTAATCCTCCAAAATATGACTTACGTACATAAATCTGCCATGAGCATATGAAAATTTACAATTAATTCCAATAAAAACCTTATGAAATGTTGCTCACATGGTTCAGTATTATGTTGTTACCTTCGAAACTAAGGTAGGAAGCAGAGAAGTTATATTTAATCAATAGCGTATTGTTTTCAAACACAAAATACCACCACAACATATATTTATGTGACCGAGAAACCTCGATCACATTTAATCAATAGCCTATTTTTTCAAACACAAAACACCACCATAACATATATTTATGTGACCGAAAAACCTCGATCACATTTGAGAGCTTTTTGCAACTAAGTTTTTATAAGTCCATGTGGATATGAACTCTGAAGATTGAGTTTTCCCTGTATTACTTGAAGTCGTGTGCACTTGCATGTATTATTTTACCTATCAAGGTAGAAATGCAACACGGCCATTGGTAAAAAATTGGACAGGAGTAACAAAATGAGCATTGGTTGATCACCGTTGGCAACAAATTGGACACGAGTAACAAAATGAGCATTGGTTGTTGCTTGGCCACTAGTAGTTTGGCTAGTGGAAGTGGGGTATCATTAGCCTTAGTGTTAGCAATTTTCAACATTAGGACAACCATTAGCTACGACCACTTACTGGGAGTACGTGGGACGAGCAATGTTCCCTGATTGATGAGTTTGGGTGTGTGGTTTTTGAGAATGTGATTGAGTCATTGATTAGTAGAGAGTGACATAGGCACATTGTCGATTCCTGACAAACGACGCCAAATGTTTGATCAAAAAAATGACTAGGGATCGCAAAGCTTTGACTGATGTGACCGACGAACGAAGGGACCTACAAAAAAGAGTAACAGCTTCAATGCTCAAGTTAGTACTTATTCGATCTATGCTCGAGAGAGTATAGTTTCACGTACCACAAATATGAAGTAAGACTCTTTATTTATAGAGGTGACCTTCAGACAGAGCCTCTTGTTCCGTTACGATAACCTTCCGACAGTACCGTGAATCATTGCATGTTATCTGAATTTCAGTTTGAGGTAAGCACCTACAAATGTTCTTGAAGGTCATCTCGTCCTCTAGAAAAATCAATTAATGTAGATTAAATAGGTCGGCTTGGCATTATTTGTCAAGCTATCGATAATCTTCTAAGTGACGAGTTACATTCCATTTTCCATGTCATTGGGATGATTGGAGATTTTCTAACGCACGTTTCTTCGACACGTGGTAGCCAATAATTTGCTCCAACAAACTAAGTACTTATTATTTTTGTTCTCGGGAGGCTATTTAAGGTAATATAATTATTAATAACGAGGTTGCTACCTTTGCTCTACCATAAATATAGAGAGATTAAATTATGTTTAGAATGACTAGTATTACTATACTATGTTGAGTTGACTCTATTAAATACTTTATTGTTTAGAGAGAAAAAAAGTAAAAGGAAAAGAAAATCTTTTTTTTTTTTACTACAACATGTGGGGTTTGGATTGAACACGTAACCTTTTGATTAGAGATATATGTCACTTCTCGCTTTGATAGAAAAAAACTATTAAAATACTTCCGAACGAATACTTTATTATTACTTTATTTTTTTTTTCTTGAAATAAGCTTAGTTAAATTTTTTTAAATGAAGTTATAAGTCTTCATTATTAATAAATTTATATTCATGTAATTGATCTTTCTAATATTCCATAATATTTCAAAAAACAAATTCCTCTAATTGTGATGATATAAAACATCACACATTTGGTTAAAATCCAATTTTCATAATTTTTATTTCAATTTCGTCTAAAAAGTTTTCAATTGACCAATTTTAGTTGCCAAAGCGAGTCGAGCTCAGCGGTTATTGGCATATACCTTCAACCAAGAGGTTGTGAGTTCGAATCCCCCTCATAAACCCTCTGCTCAATGTACTTAAATCTTGCAACTTCCGAGACTGGTTGGATGATAACAATGAATGCTCGAGGGACAGAAGTACCAGCGTTATGATAGAACATGTTGTCGATAGAACTACTAATTTAAGAAACCCAGGATCAATATTCTCTCTTGAAATCTTCGTTGTTGTCTCAAGACCATCGTAGTTGTCTTTATAGGAAAGTTTCAGGAGCTCGATGCCTTGAAATAACACTTTGTCTGCTTCAGCTGAAGTATCGTTTAGAAAGTAAGAATTGTTCCCAATTCAATATGCTACAACATATACATTCACTGCATCTATTGCCACAGTGATGGATTCACTATTATAGTTTGTGATATGCACTAGTAAGAAGCATGCTGATCCCGTTGCCGTTGCTTTTAGCATAGGTATGTCGTACACGATTTGTGATCCCACCGCAGGTTCTTTATGAATTGTTTATAGGTTTCGTTGGTGGAGCCCAACATAGAGAAAGAGACATCAGCCTCGGCAACACGAGCCCCGAGATAGAGAGCAAAAACAAAGTAAAATGGTAGCAATCTCATGTTTTCCAAATTGTGGTTGGCAATAAGAGTGTTGAATCTATGACTTTATAGAAGAAATGACGAATGAAACTTTGTCAATCATGGGTGTGCTATTAATTATATATTTGCATCTATCAATTATTGCAAGCACGTTTAACTCGTTTGGTTTGGTGCCTTTGCACGTGCACGTCATAGTCAGAACCGAGGTGGGTGCTTTTCAGCGAATATTCCAAAATATATGTTCAGTTTTTTTTTTAATGATTTAAAACTTTATCTTTTAGAAGTTAAATTTTTTTTTTTATTAATTCAAACAAACAAGCATTTGAATTTTCAATGAGTTGTTTTATTTTGTCTTTTTTTTTTTATTATTGTTCGTATATCGATATTTCTATTGAGGTTTTCAAAAACTTGATTCAATAGTTCAATATTTTTTAACATTAAATTTTACCTTTAAAAAAAGAATATTTTTTCAGATATTCAAAAATGTTTTTTATTGATGAAAGAAAATGTAAGCTATACTTGACTACATGGTATTTTTAAAAGTACTTTGCATGTGCATTTTGAAGTTTTAGACAAAACGGTGTATCATTTAACAATAATATTAACATTCTTTTTATAGAATTACACAACTCTCACAGATATTCATAAATAAAGGATGAAGATAAACTCATTGATATATTTTGTGTTGTGTAGAAACTAATGCAAGTTGGTATCAAATTAAGATTTTAAAAAATATATACGGAGAAAAAGTAGAAATTTAGTTTATTTATATATATGTGTATAAATATATATATATATATATATATATATATATATTACTATTTTTATACGGTATGTATCTAATAATGTATGAAGTTGTTAGCTAAAGTTCTAAATTTTGATGTTAGATAGAAATGTCGAGATCTCAATTTTATAGAAATATCGATCCAAAAATATCAATACAATGTGGATGTCGAGGAATATTTTTGAAAAAAAAATCATAAAATAGGAAAAACTTATAAAAATATTTAAATTAAGAAATATGCATTCCACTCCTTTTCTTAATAAATTAAAAACCTTTTATTACACATTCTGTAAAAGTTTACACAGTGTTTAAAAGTTAAGATATATACACATTCTTTAAAATATATTTATCTCACCTTATAATTGGAAAAAAAAATATTGTTGGATGCAAATTATCACCGGTCGTGTGATRACACCAATGACCATCTTCTCCATGATGATAAGAAGAATCAAATGTATCTTTTTGTTTGATTCGAGTCCAGGCAGCTCGGCTTCTAGGTCAAGCAGAGCAACATCTCACAGTCGAGTCGAACTTTGTGAGGTACAAATTCGACCTTGAAGACCACTTATAGGCATAAAGACAACAAGGATGTTCCCTACTGCATCTAAATTGATAAATGTTGAAACTCGCCCTCAGTTGTCTCGCACTCCCACCCCTGTTGGGTAGGGGTGTTCAACAAACCCGACCATTCGACGAATCCGACGAACCCAACCCAAATCGTAAGGGTTGGGTTGGTTAGATGAAGCCTTGGGTTGGGTTTGGTTGTGATTTTTCCAACCCGATTGGGTTGGATTGGGTCTCGGGTTCAACCATTAAAAAATCGGGTGAACCCAACCCAACCTGAATTTATGCATATATGTGTATTTTTCTTAATTATATATATAATAATATATATTTATCTTCAATATTACCGTCGATTTAGTATTAATCCTCGCCCTTCATTTAAGGTTTTCATATTATCTTCTTCCATTTTTTTATCTTAATATCAACGGTTCATTAAGTTTTAATCCGAACTCCCCGTCATCGTCGTGATAATTAAAAAAAATAAAATAAAAAGAAACACAAACCGACAACCCAACCCGACCCAACCTGAAAATATTAGGTTGGGTTGGGTTGGGATGGGTTGACCATCCAAATTATACCCAACGGTTCCTATATATGGCCAACCCGAAAATTCGAGTTGGTCCTAAAACCCCTCCTAACCCAACCCAACCTAACTCGTGAACACCATTAGTGTTAGAGACCATGGAAGAACTCGCCATACTTATGCCTGATGCACCTACTTCCAAGTGGCAGGTACCTCGACTGGTGGAGCCAATTGTCATCGAGCTGATGGTAGTCGAACTGTAGAGGGCCACTCTTCAATTGATGACCGAACTGCTGTTAATGATCACCTGGTTCCTCCACGTCGGAACAAGGACCCTGCTGGTGTTGCCAATACGAAGGAGCAGTTCCCTCCACTTTTGAGCTAGAGGTCGACCTTCTCTCCTCTGGTACCACAAGCTCGTGCTTGGGAAAGCACAAGACCAAGATCAGGTTGAAGCTTCAACTTCCCAGTAGATGTTATTGCTTTTATCAGCTTTAATCACACCATATGTTTTGATGATAACAAACTTAACCTATTAATGATTTTAGTGTTTCAAAGTATCCATAGTGTATAGCTTAAAAAAGAAAATTCAATGCAATTTAAATTGCTGAAATCAGAGTTGAAACGAAGAAATTATGGCAAAAATGAAAATTGATAAGGAAAATCCTACGTGGATGATGGCATGGACATGCGGACCAATCAGAATTGGAATGCGGCTGTATGATGACGTGGCAACTGACGTGGATTCTCAAGGTCACTTTTGATGATGTGGCAGCTATTGTCGTGGATGATGTGCCACTTCAATGTTCGAATTTGATGACGTGGCGATAAGATGGCTGTGATGTGGTGGATGACGTGGCACCCAACGGACCTATTTACCAACGTGGCAATGATACATGTTGTTGACCAATCATAGTGTAACCGTGACGAGATAAATTTGAATTTATTATTTTATTAATAAATTCAAAATTATCTTAAATTCGGTCCAATGAATGTGCGACACGTGTCTTTGTCTTATCCATCATATTTGACCAATCAATAATAGATTATTTTAATATTATTTAACTTAGCCAATCAGATGGTGACACGTGACAACCCACAGCTAGTTTTTTGTTCTAGTTCTATTTAAGCGCGAAAAAGAATTCTAAAAAATCACCATACATTCTAAAAAATTCATACTATTGAATTGAACCTGTAGAGAGCCTTTTTTAATATTTTTCTTGAGTGTTTGAGATGTATTCAGCGTTTTTACTTCGCTATTTGAGAGCCTTTAGGTGTTGTCTGATTCCATCTTCTTATTTACTATTTGGAAAAGTTTTAGTGTGTGAAAAATCTTAACTTCCATATTAAGTTGGATTTAGTTCTTGAGCAAGGTAAAAAGAATAGAGTGTGAGTTTTGATTTTTGTCCCCAAAAAAATGTTGGATTTAGTTATAGATCCCATAAAAAGAACGGTTTATAAGGTTTGGTATTGATCCCGTAAAACGACCGAGTTTACGATCTTGAATCCATAAAAGGATCGTGTTTAGTGAAAAATTTCCAGAGGTGCTCGGCGAGTGGAGTAGGCCGGGGATTGGCCGAACCACTATAAAAATTTTGCATAACGTTTTCTCTATCCTTATATTTTTTATTTATTGCAATTTATTTTGGAAGCATTTCTTTTATTGCAAATAATTGTTGTGCTCATCTTGAATATTTATTTGATGATATTTTAGTTAGTATAAATTTTGCATAAATTACTTTTGGTTTAAAAGTTTACTTAGTTATTTGATTTGTGCTTAAATTCAAAAAACTTTAGTAAATTGATTTTCAACACTATTCACCTCCCTCTAGTGTTACCATACCAATCCAACATATTTTACCATCGTCACCAACGACATTGCTGAAATGGTCCAGGTGAAAGCTCGAAAGGGAAGCATCTGCTTCCTCAGTCATGAGAGACCCCAAAAGGGCAAAGGGCAGGCGCACCCTACACCACTGAAGGACAACACGACCCACCAACCCGTCAGAACTAAGTTTTTATAAGTCCTTGTAGGTACTATTAGGTTTTATGCAATAAACTCGTGGTTTGTAAATATAAAACAAATCTTTATTCAATAAAGTTGTTATTGATGTTTCTTTTCGAATTGCATTAACTCAAATCCAATAAACTAACATCCAAGGTTAGCTCAGGTAACTAGAACAATATATAACTAATATATAGTATATATTTAATATACAGGATATATATTTGATATTTAATATACATGATATATATTTGATATACAATGTATATATTTGATATACAGTATATATATTGGATATACAGGTGGATAATGTTCAAGTCATAACTTAAATGATCTTTAGTATATGGGTAAGGTTTGGTACATTATTCTAGTAACATTATGGATACGACCCACTTTGTAATAGTTACAAATGACTTAATCCAAATCGTTCATATGGAGATATGCGAGTGGGGGTATCCTATGCAATGAGTTTGTATAAGACCGGACCATAAAATAATTAATCTTTCGCTGCAACACCGTTAACTTATAGATTATTATTTCATAGGAAGACCAAATAACTCGATCTTAATCCTCAATGAGTTATGTATACTCCTCCTATAACGGATCGTCCTTTGATTTGTATTGGTGAGAGTGGCTCGGGTCGCCAACTCAATATTCCTACAATTTTGGGGACGAGACCGAGTGGGGAGCTGGGAACGTAACTACGCAAGATATAATTCACTTATTCTCGACGTTAGGGTAAGTAGATTAGCGTTCTCTTAAGTACTAACTCCGAGACTTGAACAAGGGGCCCCACCTTCTCACTGGCCCGAGAGAGACTTCTGTTTAATGGTCGGACCATAAACAGGTTGTTCATTAGAGGATCAATGGTACTTATGGTGAAAGATGTAACTCAGCGGTAAAATGATAATTTGACCTACTCATGTAGTTACGAATACTAGTGAAGGATTGACTTACTGTTAATATATGGTCAATATCTATGGACGCAAACTATTCTACCATACGAAGAGTGTAGCTATGGGTCTTTAGTGGAGTGACCCATAGTTAACAAATGTTGGTTACTTCGGTTAATGAGTTTAATCATTTAATCTCGTATCGTTGGAGCTTTTAATCTGTAGGTCCATTATGTCCCCCACTAGCTCAGAATGGTAAAACAAGGATCAATTTTTTTTTAAAGAATAAGATACAATTAACATAATGTATATAGATACATTATAATATAAAGTTAATTATGAATGACATACATAATTAAAATATATATATTATAGAGTTATATTTGAATAAGATTCAAATAATAATTAATATGAATGAGATTCACGTTAAAATATAGGTTAGGAGAGAAATATACCTTTGAATATAATTAAAATAAAGCTTTAATTGAATATATGATATTTAATTATTATTATTATTGATTAATTAGTTTAATAATTGATTAATTCATTGATCAAATTATGTTAATTTTAATTTAATTAACAACTCACTTCCTTACATTTTGCAACGAGGTGGGAAGATGGTCGGTGGGAAGGTTGCTTCTTCCCCACTCGTCTCCCTCCCTATAAAATTAGAGTAAAGGTTTTGTTCAAAGGTTGAACATCCTGTCTCAAAAAGCTCTCTCTTGAAACTCCCTCACTTTCAAAATACGATTCTCACAAATTGATCATTGTTAATAGAATAGTGGGGAAGACTTTGTGGTGGTGTTGGTGTTTACGTTGAAGAACAATCTTCAAAGGAGGTTCTCGTTCTTTGCATTGCTTTCTTTTTTTAGTAATTTTTCTAAAACAAAATCTAAGCACAAGCGTTTGTGCGTTTCCACTGCGAGATTCGATCCCTTTAGATACGAACTTTGAAGATTAGTTTTTTCCATGTATTACTTGTGGTCGTCTACACTTCCATGTATTATTTTAGCTGTTAAGGTAGAAGCACAACATGATATTGGAAACAAATTGGACAGGAGTAATAAAATGAGCATTGGTCGTAGCTCGACCAATAGTAGTTTGGCTAGTGGAAGTGGGGTGATCGTTAGCCATAATGTTGCCATTTGCAATATTATGACAACCATTAGCTACGGCCATTGAGGTCGCAACCACTTGGGAGTATGTGGGAGAGCAATGTTTCCTTATTGATGAGTTTGGGTGTGTGATTGTTGAGAATGTGATTGAGTCATAGGTGAGAAGGGAATGACATAGAAAATTTTTCGATTCCCAACATCAAGAAAATGACCAGGGATTGCGAAGCTTTGACTGATGTGACCGATGAACGAAGGGACTTGCAAAAAAGAGTAACAGCTCTAATGCTCAAGTTAGTACTTATTTGACCTATACTCTGATGGAAATTTAGACATGCACAGCGGAAGCTAAGGATTATAATACACTTAATGAAGCAATTTAACTAAAATAAGCATGCTTGAAAATATGATGAAAAAGGTAAAGAGGAAGTGATTAACTTCATACCTTTGAAGACCTCCACTATAACTTCTTCTACTAACTCAATGGGACCACCAACAGCAAATCCGTGCTATCCTTGGGTTGATGAATATGGTTGTGGGACCGAATTATGAGTGAAAGCAAAGGGATTGCACTAATGGCTACGAGAACAAAATCATATTTGAGTGGAAAAATTATGCATTTATGGAAGGAAGCATTAGCCTTCTCCAAGTGATCTTCGTCACCTATATAAAAACCAAATACATGCAAGGACAAGCCTTACATGCCTTCCACCTCAAAACCCCACTAGCATGTAAAAGATATGTGTTATTGCCTTTGAAGTTGGATTTTTCCAGTAACTTGATTTTTTAAATAAAACTTTTATAAAACTAATTTTTTATAAAAATTGAAATATTAATTTTCTTTTAAAACAAAAACCAAACTAAATTAATATCTCATATTAATTGGTCTTTGACACCTAAGCTTATTAATCACATTAATCAAATTACAACTTTTTTTCATGTTTTAAACTTATTTAAAACTAATTTAAATAAGTCATACTCTCCAATATAATTAATTCTCAATTCATTATTAAATTATATATTATATCTCATATAAAATACAATATTCCTTAAAAACCGAATTTGAACACTTCAAATTCTTGCTTCACCTAGTTCATCAA
>NW_019104757.1:183422-219361 GCF_001995035.1 Momordica charantia
TACTCAACGACGTAAGCTTGGTAAATCCAACTCTACACGGCGACGGTAAAACCAGCTATAGCCGAGCAGGTCGAGCAGGGCTCGGGACCGACCACCGCTCGGATCCGACCACTGTTCGGCGTCGACCAAGTGCGAACAGGCACAAATCTACATTAATCGGCGGTTTTATAAGATAGCCTATTTTGGTCAATAGGTCTTATTTTCGACTGAGCACGGCTCGGGTCCGACCACCACTCGACGTCAATCACGTGCGACGAGGCATGAATCTACTTTAGTCGACACGTTTGGAAAGAACAATTAAACAATCTCAACACGACCAATGAAGAAACTCAAAATTGGGACGGACCTAGAAGCAGGCCGATAAGCTAAAAGCCAATCAGTGAAACCAGGGAAAAGAATCCCGAGGTGCTGAAAAAGGCATGCGTACAGGCCCAGCAAGGTTAAAACAGAAAACAGGCAAGCCTAACCGATCAACGAAACCCACGGGTAGAAAATCATATGGCAAAAGCCAAAATAGGTTAAAAACCCGAGGGTGTTGATTTAACTTAGGGTAAAAAACCGGCAAAAGCCAAATATGTTAGAAACCTAAGGGTGTCGACTAAACTCAGGGTATAAAAGCCATTGGTAAAAGCCAAGTGGGTTAGAAACCCGAGAGTAAACCCTGAGGTATAAAACATGGGCAAAAGCCAAATAGGTTAGAAACCCAAAGGTATCGACATTAGTTCTGTTAAAGTTAGATCCCAAGGCCAAAAGTAAATGGTTTAAACTCAGATGAGAATAAAACCAGGCTCAGGAGATTTGATTATGGTAAATGAAAATTGGAAAAAACTTCCAATTCATGAATAGTATCGACAAGTTCAAGRCACAAAACCAGTGGCAGGAACCAAACACTAAAATCCAGAATTAGATCAAAAGCTTTTGGTAGAAGCCCTGTACGTTAGCAACCTTCTCATTTTTAGCCATTGATATACAACGATCTTGTGATAACAACAAGCGACAAGTACTCTCAAAACAAAGATCTTTACACAATTATTCGTCTTCTGTTTTGAGAGTGGGGGTCATTGTTATGGAGAATAAAAACGACCTAATGTCGGGGCAAAGAACGAGGAAAGCGACTGGCGGAGAACTAACCGGGCCGAGAGGGCTCGGTCCCGACCCGGGGCTCGGCCCACGGCCCAGCCAACGATCCCCCATCTTCGATCGACGATTCCGCCCAGGCCCTGCAACGGTGAATTAGGGCTAGCTCTGGAACAACTCCACGCTATAAGTAGCAATCCAGCCTTAGAGGTATGGGGATCTAAAAGTTGACTACATTTACGTTTTTCTCTTGCTAACTTAAGCATCGGAGCCCGTGTGACTAGAGTCACATCGGTTTAGCTCGATTTGATTTTGCATGTACTAGTCCCGAATCAACAAGTTTGGTGGGTGCAAGGAGGAGAACCGAAGGACCAAAATCCACGCATCAACATAAGATGAAAAGGCACATAAGATAAATAAGCTCAACAAGAAAAAATAAAACGTGCCCGGCGACATAAAGTTACCTCTAATTTGATATTCGTAGTCTCAACAACATGGCACATTATAGAGTGAACAATCTTGCACTTATTGTACCTCTCCTTTGCAAGCTTGAATATCCTCCTTAGACACCTGCCTCTTACTCAAATTAAAGTAACCCTTCTCCTTATCGACTCCGAGGAATACGATGGACTCAATTCGACCGACCTTGATTAAGCCGTTGACACTATCTGCAAATATGTAAAGAACAAGCACCATGATAAAATCTCTAAACCTTCCAAAATCATCACCTTAAGTGCATCAGCTAATAACATCTCAGTGCAGCAACAAATTGGGCACAATATATGCAATCAATCTCAGTCAATTGCTTAACTTCCGTCCTTAATTACCATTACATTTAGAAAACTTGAATCTAGAAAATTCCTTCTTGTCAAAATTGACCTCTTACCAAACATTATCAAAAATTTGTGGAAGATTCCACAAAAATCTTGAAGTATATAAACTCAAACGTATGAAAGTCACATTTTCAACTCGACTTTATAAATCATACACCAACAAAACAAGTTAACTCAAGTTTTTATAACTCATCTTTTTATAAAAATCTAACCCAAACAAACATCTCCTAAGGTAACTGCTATATTTCCTAAACAAACTCACATTTTGATTTTTGTACTAAAGGGTTTCTATAGTTAATAAAATTTGTGGTAATCAAAATATTGTTGGGTATTTTCACATGTGTGAAAGCCCAAATGGGCCATTACTCTTAGGGTTTATATATATATATATATATATATTAACTTATATGTGCAGACTATGTTAAGTAGGAGAGAGAAGGGAAAAGTGAGTGCATGCAGTTTCGAGGGGAGAAAAACATAAAAGAAAAGGAGAAAAGAAAAGCTTCCATACAGAACAATTTTTTTAAACGATCGGAAGTCGATCCGTGGTCCGATCGAGGTGAAATTTTGATAGTGTGTTCACAACACTAGAGTTTTCAATCTGGACAATGGAGGTTTCTTTTGGAGCTGTCTACAGTCAGATACAGTGGGTAGTTGGTGCCACTTTCGAGTGAGATCTTTCTAATTTTCTTCTCCAGTTTATTCCCTTGTTTGCCGAGATTCATTATCTCGAAATATTATTATCGTATGGCTTTAGTTGTTACTAGGGAGAACTTGGTGTAGCCCATTATTGATTATAGAGGAGATTTTGACTTCGGTCATGGTTTTTTACTCCTGACATTGAAGGGGCTTTTCCACGATAAAATTGATTGTGTCCCATGCTTGTTTGAATTGTTATTTGTACTTGCTATTTCCTATTAGGTTCACACAAGAGGGGCTAATTGATCTATAAAATTAAGTGTTTATCCCAACAAAGTGATATCAGAGCGAGGTTAAAAATTACTTAGGCCTTGTGTTAAACAATGGAAACTAGTACAAGTAAAATGGTGACCTTGAATGACTCAAATTATCAAGTTTGGAAAAGGAAGATGGAAGATGTTTTATATGTGAAAGATTTTTATCTTTCTGCTTTTTCACTTGAAAAGCCTGAAGATAAAACTAATTTAGAATGGAAAATATGTCTGTTTATGCAAGGATTTGTACAACGTCTAATTCAGTCAAGTTCGAACTCCGTCCTTGCTCCTACCTGAGACTCTAAGGGAAGACCTGCACAACAGGGCAAAATCTCCGATGCTCAAGTCAGTAAGCAGCTTAGACTCAATATTAAGTTCGAGGAGAAATTCGATACCTGATGGTGGAATGAGGCCCTCTATTTATAAGTTTAGGCTCCGACAGGGGTCACGACAGGCAGTTACCTTTGTGTAGTTAAGATCAGTTATGTCGGATTTGAGCAGGTTGAACCCGGACATTTATACTCGTATCGACAACTTAATTATGGAGAAAACTACTGTCACCTACCTCGAAGGGTTCCGAGGTAGAGTTGCATGAAAGTTAATTTAGGGGCATTCCCTTGTAACGAATCACTGTCCTCCACGTGGCAATCCGATTTCTTCCCTCAAACAATGTCATAGAAAAGTTTGTGGCTTTATTAGACATTGGGTAGAAGAAAATATTCTAAATCATATTGGAGAAGAAACACATGCACGGACTATGTGGAACAAGCTTGAGTCATTATATGCCCAGAAAACTGGTAATAATAAAATGTTTATGATAAAGAAATTGATGGCTTTGAAATATCAAGATGGAACACCTATGTCAGATCACTTGAATACATTCCAAGGTATCATTAATCAACTTCCTGGAATGAAACTCAAGTTTGAGGATGAGATACAAGGGTTATGGCTTCTTGGTACATTACCGGACTCGTGGGAGACTTTCAGAACTTCATTATCGAACTCCGTCCCAAATGGAGAAATATCAAGCAGTGTTTTAAATGAAGAGATGAGAAGAGAATCACAGGCTCTTCATCACAGTCAGAGGTTCTTGTTACTGAAATAAGGGGGAGAAGTAAGAGTAAAGGTCCGAGGGGTAGAGATAGAAGAAAAAGTAAGAGTGGCCGATTTTCCAATGTTGAGTGTTATCATTGTGGCATGAAAGGGCATATAAATGTCGACAACTGAAGAGGGAAAATAAAAATGATAAAGGTGAGGAAAAGAAGAATGATGATGGTAATGACGCAGATCGAGCTGCTGCAACTACCGGAGATTTCCTTATCTTATTTGATGGTGATGTTATCAATCTAGCTACACAGCAGAGCAATTGGGTGATTGATAGTGGTGCGTCAGTTCATGCTACATTCAGGAGAGATTTCTTTGTATCCTGCACATCTGGTGGCTTCGGCAGTGTTAGGATGTGTAATGATGAATAAGCAAAAGCTATTGGTATTGATGATGTGCACTTGGAGACCAAGAATGGTACTACGCTGGTTTTGAGGAATGTGAAACATATCTCTGATATTGGCATAAATTTAATTTCCACAGGTAAGCTTGATGACGAAGGTTTCTGCAATACCTTCTACAATGGCAAATGGAAACTTACTAGAGGCTCAATTATTGTACCTATGGGGGAGAAGTGTTCCTCATTGTATTTGATACAGGTAATGGTTATTGATTCTACAATAAATACAGTGGATGATGAAAATAGTGTTGAATTATGGCATAAGAGACTCGATCATATTAGTGAGAAGGAATTTGATGATTTTGGCCAAGAGGAATAATCTTTCTAGTATAAAGAATGTACCTTTGAAAAGATGTGCTCATTGTTTCATAGGGAAACAAACTAGAATTTCCTTTAAGGCGTCTCAGCACTTAACGAAGCGAAATATACTTGACTTAGTATATTCTGACATATGTGGTCCTATGAAGACAAAAACACTTGGAGGTTCCTTATATTTTGTGATATCTATAGACGATCATTCAAGGAATCCTTGGGTCTATATGTTGAAGACTAAAGATCAAGTGTTGCAAATGTTTAAACAGTTTCATGTCCTTATTGAATGAGAAACTAGTAAGAAGTTGAAATGCATTAGGATCGACTATGGAGGTGAGTATTATGGACTTTTTGATGAGTATTGTAGAAGCCATGGTACTAGACATCAAAAGATAACTTTGAATACTCCTTAGTTGAATGGGCTAGCTGAGAGAATGAACATAACACTAGTTGAGCGGGTGAGATGTTTGCTTTCACAGTGACAGTTACCGAGATCATTTTAGGGTGAAGCATTAAGCACAGTTGTACATGTTTTGAATCTCACGCCATGTGTTCCTTTGAATTTTGAAGTCCCGGATAGAATTTGGTCAAATAAGGAGATATCCTATAATCACATGCGTGTCTTTGAGTGTAAAGCTTTCGTACATGTTCCTAAAGATGAGAGATCAAAGCTTGATGCAAAGATAAGACCATGTGTGTTTCTTGGTTATGGACAAGATGAGTTCGGTTATAAACTGTATGATCCAGTATAGAAGAAGCTCATAAGAAGTTGGGATGTTGTATTTGTTGAAGACCAGACTATAGAAGATATTAAGAAGACATATAAAACAGAGTTTCAGCACAGTGATGATTTGATTGACTTGGATTCAGTTCATTTGACATAACCTTCCATGCAAACTTAGAATGAGCTTTAGAATGATCAGTTTGATGATACATTAGAGAGTCCAAAACAGGTTGAGGTAGAAGATGATGTTCATGAACAGTTGTCGGAAACAGAAGTTCCTACAGAGGTTCCTAGAGAGGTTTCACTTAGAAGATCCACCAGAAATCGGTGTTCTTCCATACGGTACCCTATTGATGAGTATGTATTACTAACTGATGGGGGAGAACCTGAGAGTTATGATGAGGCTATGGAAGATGGACACAAAACAGAGTGGATTGATGCAATGAAAGATGAAATGAAGTCATTGCATGAAAACCACACTTTTGACCTTGTCAAGTTGCCAAAAGGAAAAATCATAATAAAAATAAGTGGGTTTATCGAGTGAAACAAGAAGAACACACCTCACATTATAAAGTGAGATTAGTTGTCAAAGGGTTCAGTCAGAAGAAAGGTGTTGACTTTGATGAAATTTTTTCTCCTATTGTTAAGGTGTCTTCTATACGTGTAGCTATAAGTTTGGCAGCGAGCCTTGACTTGGGGGTTGAGCAGATGGATGTCAAGACTGCATTTTTACATGGTGATTTAGATAAATAAATTTATATAGAACAACCAGAGGGATTTGACGAGAAAGACAAAGAGAATCTTGTGTGCAAGTTGAATAAAAGTTTTTATGGGTTGAAACAGACATCGAGGCAGTGGTATAAGAAGTTTGAGTCAGTTATGAGGGAGCAAGGCTTCAAGAAGACTACTTCTGATCATTGTGTATTTGTGCAGAAGTTTTATGATAATGACTTTATTATATTGTTGTTTTATGTTGATGATATTTTGATTGCTGGCAGAAATAATTCAAGAATTGACACGTTGAAGAAACAGTTGAGCAAATCCTTTGCCATGAAGAATTTGGGGCTAGCGAAGAAGATTCTTGGAATCCGTATAGCACGAGACAGAGCATCGAAGAAATTGTATATGTCTTAGGAGCATTACATAAAGCAGCTGCTTGAAAGATTCAACATGAGCAAGGCTAAAGCAGTAAGTTCTCCTCTATTCAATCACTTTAAACTGAGCAGCAAGTAGAGCCCTTCTACAGATAAAGAGAAGGAAGGGATGAGCAGAGTTCCATATGCTTCAGTAGTTGGGAGTTTGCTGTATGCCATGGTGTGTACTAGACCGGATATTGCCTATGTTGTTGGTGTTGTTGGTCGGTTTATGTCCAATCCGGGAAAACAGCATTGGGAGGCAGTGTTTACCGATTACACAGATTCAGATATGGTAGGAGTTTTAGATAACTGAAAGTCTACTTCCAACTATTTGATGACATTTGTAGGTGGTGCAGTGTCATGACAGTCAAGATTATAGAAGTGTGTTGCACTTTGTACGACTAAGGCATAATATGTTGCAGCAGCATAGGCATGCAAGGAGATGTTGTGGATGAAATGATTTATAGAGGATCTCGGCTTCAAGCAACAATAGTATGTGATATTCTGCGATAATCAGAGTGCTATTCATCTTGGTAAGAATTCAATATTTCATTCGGGAACAAAACATATTGATGTGAGGTATCACTGGATGAGAGATGCTCGCAATGATGGACTGTTTAAACTTGAGAAGATACATAGTGATTTTAATGGAGCCGATATGTTGACAAAGAATCTACCAAGAGAAAAGCTCAATTTTTGTCGTTCCGTTGCTGGGATGACAATTTCTTTCACAAAGTGAAAAGAGGGAGATTTGTTGGGTATTTTCACATTTTCACATATGTGAAAGCCCAACAATTTTAGGCCTACTATGTGCATCCTATGTTAATTAGGACAGAGAAGGGAAAAGTGAGTGCGCGTAGTTTGAGGAGACAAAAAAAAAAAAGAAAAGAAAAGCTTCCGTACATAACGGTTTTTTGCACGATAAGAGGTCGATGCGTCGTTCGATCGAGGTGAAATTCTGACAGCGTGTTCACAACACAAGGGTCTTCAATCTGAACAGTGGAGATTTATTTTGGAGCTGCCTACAGTCATATACAGTGGGTAGTTGGTGTCACTTTCGAATGATATCTTTCTAATTTTCTTCTCCAATTTATTCTCTTGTTTGTCGAGATTCACTATCTTGAAATCTTATTATTGCATGCCACTAGTTGTTGCTAGGGAAAACTTGGTGTAGCCCATTATTGATTATAGTGGAGATTTTGACTCCCGTTCGTGGTTTTTTACTCCTCACATTGATGAGATTTTTCCAAGTTAAAATTGTTTGTGTCCCATGCTTGTTTGAATTATTATTTTTACTTGCTATTTTCTATTAGGTTCACACAAGAGAGGATAATTGGTCCATAAAATTAAGTGTTTATCCCAACAAATATATCTAAAGGTCAGTAGTCTATGAATTTTTTTCAACTCACATATTCCGGTCCTCTTGTTTACAAGCCCAAATGAGATGGATGGATGCGAGCCTCACATGTCGTTACACCAATCCTGCCACGTACACATCAATTTGAAAAAATTTAATTGATACAACGAAAAAACAAGTTCCATTTTTAGTGATATTAACAAGTTTAAGTAACACAAAGCCATGAGATCATAAATAAAATTCTTTGATTCACAAATACTTTATTTGAAACAAATATGGTCAAAAGGACTGTTGTGAAAGACTATTAATGGATAAAATTCAAACGGAAAATGTAACAAACAACACATTCAAACATCAAGGCAATGGAAAACTACCGCGTGCTTTTCTCCTCTATCCTGTGAACTAGTACACTCAACTTAAAGAAATTGACGCTGATAGAATCCCTGCAAATTTGAAATTATTAGTCTACAATGAAAAATGTAAACACATATGTAGCTGGTAAGTTTTGATAAGTTCGATTCAAAACGAAACGAAACGAAGAACAGTTGATGAGAAACTAGTTGTCTCATGATGAAACAATGACAGCACATAATCTTGGAGCAATCCCTTAAGAATATACAAAGCTATTTTAGATGCAAAGTGGTAGAAAAAGATCAGAAAATAAATACTAAAACAGAAGATAAGAAGTGAACAAAATGTTCTGGTTTCATGCGGAGGAAAGCAAGTCAAGAGGGAGATGAGGACAATGTGAAGCACAGACTACCTTCAGTATAACATGATCCATCATCAATTTGACATAAGATTCTACAAAATTAACATTTATTCCACTAGAAATGAATAGTGAATCAAACAATACTATCAAGATGCGCTCTTCCTGAGCATTATACCAGTACAGTCAATTTCTAAACTATTAGTGTCGTGAGATGGAAATGAAACCAACCTTAAAAATTAACAGTCAAGAGGACCACTTAAAAGACTTGTTTGTCTTAAAAAGCTAAACTAGATAGACAGAGGACCACCTTGTTAGAAAGTTTTTAAAGTAGATATGTAGGATGATGAAAATTCCAGCTCCAATTGTAAAGGTAAAGATAGATATTTAAAACCCAGAAACTAAATAACTTTTAATGTAAGGAATAAGTAATGAGATG
Source organism: Momordica charantia (assembly GCF_001995035.1). The sequence continues at coordinate 192,467 of NW_019104757.1, forward strand.
AAAGTGAGAATTTAAAAACTGATTTGTTGTTGAGACTTATTTGACCTTGGGCGTCTATGATCCCATCTTGCATGAATTTGAGGATGTTGAAATTAATGGCATAATATAGCGACAGAAAAGGAAGAAAAGACGACGTCCCAATACCCAAATCATGGGCGAGTTCAAGGACCCAAGCCATGTTGAGATAAACCAGAAGGCAGGCTGACTCAAGAGCTACCGAAGTTGGGAGTGTCAGAACTCTCATCAATCGGTAAAAAAGCTTGTCAACAGAGTACTTGTTTTCGTTGGGGCTGAAGTTGTCTGGAACGGATGCCAAATGATCACTAAAAAAATACGAAGTAAAAATACCCAAAAGAATGGAATGTGTGTTCGTATTCACCGCACCGGTGGAAGTCGTCGTGGATTTGTCATCGTTCACGCCGGTGGAAGTCGTCATTTCTTGCGCCCCTAAGAGAGATGGAGGATTGTCGCCATTCGCGCAAAAGGTCGCTCCTCTGTAGCTGTTTCGCGCTATAGTAGAGTTGGGAGGCAAAAAATTTGGGAGTAAAAAATAAAATTAGAGTTAAAAGTTAGGTCACTTTCCGACATTAAAAGTATATTTACAATGTCGGTTCTAGCCGGACCTTGAGAGTTAAATTTAAATTTTTTTAAATTTTGACACTTGTTTTACCTTCCCGTCATTGTTTCTTTCGTGTTTTGTTCCGTCCGACATTAAAATTCATATTTGTTATAGTGATCATCGCCAACGTTATTGATTAAATGGCCCAAGTGAAAGTTCAGAAGGAAAACGTCTACTTCCTCAATCACGAGAGACCCTAAAAAAGCAAAGGGCAGACGCACCCTACACCACTGAAGGACAACATAGCCCCCCAATCCATCGAAACGGTTCGGATCGGAACTCCATCAAAAAATCCACGCCCAAGAAGAATATAGCTTATTGAGACTAGCAAGGTCGCTAGTGGGATGAGCGACGCCCACTACCAAAGGCAAAACGTGAAATCCTAAAAGACAGTTGTGATCTGAACGAAAACCTCAATGATTGCTCCCAACAGCCTCCGAGGCAAGTGATCGTACCACGAGATCTTTGGCATTATCTCAACGATTGGACAAGGGCAAAAGGCCAGGAGGTCGATCATCATCGAGCTGGGTCAAGGGGCAACCATGACATAGGATCCAAGGTGGATTAGGTGAGAGATAAGTTGAAGAAAGAAATTGAGGACTTAAAGAAGAAGTACAAGTCAGCTGATCAGCTTGACTGTACTGAGCAAGAGGAACCTCCCTTTTCTCAAGCTATCATCGATGCTCCGATCCCTACGAAGTTCAAAGCGCTAAGGATGAACCCCGTATGATGGGTTAGGTGATCCTATCTCATACGTTTAGATTTTCGAGGGTAAGCTGCACTTCATATATGCTAACGACACAATGAAGTGTCAAGCATTCCAGATTAACTTAGAAGGTTCAGCTCGACTACGATATAGGCATCTCAAACATACGACCAACGTGGTTGCATGGTCACAAGAAGACATTCCTAGCATCGATTCCAACATAATGTTTCATAGACTCAATGTACATCCTTAGTTTAGATATGTAAAGCAAAAGCGTTGGTTTGTCGATATTGAGTGTAGTGGGGTAATAAGTGAGGACGTCCATAAGCTCTTTTGAGCTAATTTTTTAAAAGAAGTTCACTGCCCCGTCTGGCTCTCTAATGTAGTTTTTGTATTCATTTATTTCATGAGTCTGAACAAGCCATGTCCGAGTGATAGCTTTACTTTGTCTCGGATGGATCAACTCGTTGATGCTAGCGTCGTCCATGAACTACTTACTTTAATGAATGCTTACTCGGGCTATGTTTGGGATTTTAGATTAAAATAAATGATAGAGCACAAGTGTCCACTTGTCACAAGCAGTAAAACGGAATGAGTATTCCGAGTATCGATCCACAGGGACGATTGAAGCCTTTTTTTAAATGAAAATGATGTTGATCAGCGACTTTGCAATTGAATTTGGGGTAACAAATGTTAAGGATAATGTTGGTTTTGGTATTTTAGACTCAACACAATAAACCCAGCCTAGTTACTTCAAATTAGCTAAAAATACACAACATTTTTCAAACTGGCGCCTCTCAGTATTTTTAATCGGTATCTTCTTATGTCTAAGTGATTTTGAAGATATAAGTTCATCCCTAATATGTCTATTAGAAAATTGAACTTAATTTAGTAAAAGTGAACCGTAACCTTAGGTCGAGGTCCTATATCTAGGCTACTCGATCGAAATCTTTTTGTCTAAAGTATTTCTCTCCGAAGTTGAATCATTTAAAGTTGTGGAAATATGTCAACCTTTTCAGTATTCATGTTTGGTTAGAACATTAATTGGCCAAATCAAGTTTTAACTTTAAAAACAACCTTAAATGATAAAAGAAGAGAAAAACACATTTTGCCTTGTTGGATTTTAAAAATTTTAGCTAATTATCCATAACCGGGCTTGGGAAATAAATTTAGCTCATAACTTTAGAGGAAAAACATAATTGAACGTTGATTTAAATAACATACATGATTAAAAGATGAATATAATTAAAACAAAGCTAAAAATAGAGGAGTTGTAATCCGAATGACCTTAACCCGTTCTCTTTTAATATTGGGGAGCAATACTCAATCAATTCCACAAGATTGTGTGATTACAACTTCGGGAGAGAGAGGTGAATATCAAGAAACTTGCTGGAATTTTAATTGAAATATAAGATGAAACTTACAATTGAAGAATAATAAACTGGAAAATAAAGAATGAACTTGAAATAAGCAAAGTTTAAACTACAACAAAAACTTAAAGCGAAAACGTAAATAAGTTGAGAGTAAAATGTCTAAAGCTGAAATGATCACTTGAGGATGATCAATTAAACGAGGGAGATGTTGTATTTACAGGGAGCTTCAAGTCGGTTAGGAAGTTGAGACTTTCATGGAGAATCATCTCTTTAAAACATATTTAAGTTGGTTTGTTGTTGAATTGGACATGATCAATGCATGGAAGACACGTGGAGGGGCTCGAGGAAGCTTCAAAATACATAAAAACTTGCATTTTACATTAAAGGCATTCTCAGAATTGGGTAAGGTGTCAGGCGCCTAGCTTGGATTTTTCTGTACAAAATTGCAATTTCCATTAGAAATCAACTCTAAATGATGTAAAAATGTCCTATATGCATGTATAACTTAAGATAACTCCAAATGAAAGGTTTTGGACACTAAACTAAGCTTAAAACACGTTTTTTGACTGTAAAACGATAGAAAACAGCACATAACTAGCTCATTTTTACCCTTGTAAACAAGGAAAATCACACTCCTAAACTTGACTTTTTGCTTGTCCCCAAGGAAGCTTAACAAATTATATCTCTTAAATCACATGCGACAACCATAAGCAATATCGAACATAATGATAGACTAAACTTGTTTTTCATATGGTGTCTCAAGAAAGATCATCAAAACATTATCGTCTTCCTATCTTCAAAAGCCAAATTACCATAAGTCCACAAAGTTCAAAACAATAAAAAGTTTCTTAAAATATTTCCCTATTTCAAGACATGAAACTTTTTAACAACGTTATATGCACGCTCCCTTTTTTCACCTACTTTTACATTAAAAGGAATGGTTACTAGCCTTTGTGGGGATTTCCTCCACAGCTTTGTAGAGGCTTCCCAGGTAACAATAGGTTATAACATATCTATGGTGGGTTGCACGATGTTACACTAGACCCAATTGCTACCCTCGAAGCTGCTTACGCCACTCGACCTAAGTTACAAAAAGTGTCTACATTGATAAAAATAAAGACATTTTATTGCCACTCTTTTTTTCTTACCTCTCTTTTTTCTCTCACAATTTAAATATTTTCCCCACTCTCTCTTTTTTTTTTCTTCACAATCAAAGAGACTCTTTTATTTGCAAATATTTTTCGACTCTTTTTCTACTCATTTTTTTCTTGCAAAGACTCTTTTTATATGCATTTTATTTCTAGTGACTCTTGTTTTGCAAAAATAAATGACATGTTCTTTCAAGAATGGAAAATATCACTTTCTTTCTAAAAAGCAAAAGACTGTCCCCCCAATCTTAAGAGAGACAGTGTCCTCAGTGGGAAAAGATTTTTGAAGAGGTACTGCAGAAATAAAGGGAAAGAGGATAAGGACTTCATGAAACATTGAAAAAGTTTACGTTTCAAAAATAGAAAAAGCAAAGAAAATGTTTTATTGTAAAGAACTAAGTCACAAATGACTCATGTCTTCTTTAGACCAAAAGAAAATAAAATCTATCTAATCTTTAGAAATCATCATGGACATAAAAATGAAGAAAAGACACACCAATATGCTAAATGAAATTATGGCTGCAACATGTTTGTTTAGAAAAAATAATTTGTTAAGGCCAAGAGCGAGAACATAATTAAAATAGGAAGAAACTAGATGATCTTTCAAATTTAAACTCATAAACATCCAGAAAATTTCACAACACTATCCTACCAGAACCTAAACATGCAACTAAATTCCAAAAATAATATAACAAGCATAAGAAAAGGAATGAAACCTCCCTCAAATCAAAGAATGAGCATAATCAAAGATCAAGCTACCAAGTTTGAGGCTTTCCTTAAACTCCCAATGCATCTTTTTTTTGTTTCCGTTATCACCTCCAATTTTCTCGAAATGCCAAACTGTCTTCCTCAAAAGCTTGGATCTAAGAATTAGGTGAGTAACCCTCATAGCATCCTTGAACACTACCATTTTTCTATTACCATCTGCCCTCCTTCTATTGCTTGTCTCACTAAATAAATCCACAGAAGTGACCATTTTTCTCAAACTTTCTCCCACGACAGTAGAGGGAGGTGCCAGACACCTTTTCTAGGTCTCCGACCTTGAAATTTCCTCAATTTCCATATATTGCATCCTTAAACTACCCCCTGTCTGTTACACCTGTTGGCCCACAGTTTGGTTCCTCAAAGTGCCGAAATGCACATTACCCTCCTTTTTTGCACATTACCCTCCTCAAAGTGCCGACATTCAATGGAATTTCCCTTAGGAACGATGCTTCTTTGGATATTGAAGGGTCACCAGGAGTAGGGTCACTAGGAGTACTAAATAGGTGGTCCAGTAGTGCAGTTTTCCAAGGACAATGGTGCATGATGAAGGATGGAAGTACTTTGAGTGGAAGAGGTCATGGATGATCAAAGCAAGCCAAATGTAGGCTGAAAAATCTCCTTGCTGGCTGCCATGAAAATGAAAAAGACAAGGGGAGGAAAAGGGATTTTTCGAAAAAAAGATAGGGGAGAGAAAGAGGTGTGATATGGGGGTGTTTTTAATTAAAACAAATTAAGATGTTTAATTAGGGCTAAAAAATTAGTTTCACTAAATTAAACCTTTTTTGAAAAAGGAAATGATTTAATCAAACTAAGATAGAGAAGATAGGTTTAACACTAAAAATCCCAAATCTTTAATCTTTAATCTTTTTAAATAAAAATCAAAGAGATTAATTGAAAAACCCGCAAACTTAATTAAAAAAAATAGTAAATTATCACACTCCCCCTAAGTTACAATCCAAACACACCCCAAGAATTTCAAATTTGATTTTTTAAAATTTTTCAAAAAGGTCGAGGCGTCAGGCGCCTTTCCAAACAAAATTTCGAATTTTTCTAAATTTTCGCCCAAACAATTTATTAAAACATTAATCTTAGCCAAAGTAATCTATCTACAATTGAAAATAGTTTTATTTTTGAAATTTAAAACAAAAGAAAACTAACCTAACTAACATAAACTGACTTTTGATAAAAAAAATAAAACCTAACAATCTACCTGACAAAACAATTACAAAGTACACTCAAACGAGTGAAAAGTAGAAATAAGGATAAAAAAAACTCCCATATGCAGGTCATTCTCAGCGTGCAAGCTCAAATTTCGGCTGCAATGGCAATTTGGTCTTGGTATTCTCCTGACAATCTCATGTACTCTTAAGACCGCTACTGAAATGATTTATTCTCACTCAACCATGGGAAAATGCTTGGTTCTTAGTAGTCTTAAACTCTATTGGCGGATCCAATTGATTTATCATCTATAATGGATCTGTAAATGAACATTTAGTTTGAAAATCCAGCCAAGGTGTCAAGCGGCTCTCCTCGCACTTGTGCCTTTTTTTATGGTTTTCTTGGAAAATGCATCATGTACCACAAAAACGCACTTATTAAAAAGTTCAAAAAAATAATAATAAAAGACGGGAAGTTAAATAAGCGTAAACTAAAACTTCCCTCCTAAAGATTTAACTTTAAAGAACTCTTCGAGGCTTATGACTTTCAACTCATTTCCTCGGCTCATTCGATCTTCCTTCAGCTACAACCATGCCATGGTTTCTCCTCTTTAAATCTCAATATGCTTCATGGTTCATCTGTAGAGGTAGGTTCGATACTTTTCTGAAATTGCTTTGGGGAATTGAGACGTCTACTTCAACATAAAATCCTTATTTGCATATGTCTCACACTCTTTTGTTTCTTCAATTTCTCCATCCATGAGATGTAAGGTGAACTCCTCATTTTGTATGTCTTAAGAAAACTTTTGAGGGAAAGGAAAGAGTGGTCCCATATCTATAAGCGAGTCGTCGTGAAAGAATTTTGAGGGAAATGAGAGAGTGATCCCATAGCTACAAGTGGTGGGTTTGAGCTTACTGCAATCTCATCAGTTGAACTTGTCCCATCATCTTTCTTTTCTAATCCCTTTTCTTCATTCTGGAGATGAATGTTCAAGTCCCCCTTATGTATGTCTTGCTTATCCTTCAAAACTTGTTGAGGGAATGGAGAGAGTGGTCCCAAATATACGAGCCTTGGGTTTGGGCCTATTGCTACCTCATATTCATGTTTTTGTTCAATTACCTTAACCAGCTGCTTTGGTTCAACTTCTTTCTCCTTCTCTACCTCGTTGGCCACATTAAAGATTGTTGGATCATCATTTTCCATTGGGAGCTCTGGTTCTTGATAAACTAGCTTGCTCCCTAGGTTTGCTACTCACTTTGCTCTTCTTCTTGCATTGGGGATTCCATGTTAGTAGGCAACGGTTATTCTGTAATGTTTCTCCACTCATCGGTCAACTGCCCCATTCAGATATGCAGGTTGCGTATTGCTGCATCATTTCTTGCCATAAATTCTATCATCATCTCTTCAAGGTTGCAACTTTGCGACATTTGCACTTGTTTTGGCATCCATTGTCGATCATAGTTTTGTTGGGGTTGTGTTGGGAACTCTGGTGGAAATGTTTGCTCATATTGTTGGTAGGATTATAATAAGTTTCATTATATTGTCCTCCCCACAATCAATTTGAACGATCTCTCCAACCTATGTTGAAGGTGTTCGGGTAAGGGCTTGAGTTCCAATTGCTCTGTTGCTGACCTACAAAATAATTAGAACTAGGATTAAATGGACAATAATCAAATAGATGGTTACCACCACAATATATACAAGAAAATTTATTTTCATTAACTATGGGGAAGTTACTTCTCATTGCTTGGTTATGCTATATTTGAAACATCAATGGAACTGGAGCATTCCAAGCTGAAAATTAATCCATCGCGAGCACTTTAGGATGAAAGACTAAAAGTATCTCCCTACTTTTTTTTCTCTATTTTTCTTTTTCAAATTTTCAGTTTCAAAGTTTTTGTTCTCTTCTCAACCTACGAAAGGTTCTTTTGGCTTCAAGATCGAAGGGCAACAGAAACGAATCCATGCTCATGAACGGAACAACAACCCTTATGGCTTGATGTAAATCGAAAACGTGTGAGAATAGAAACAAAAATTACAAAAATCGATCATAAAAAATAGTAAAGACTCAAACAAATAGTCCCCGGCAACAGCTCCAAAAACTTGTTTGGGATTTTGGATTAAAATAAATGATAGAGCCCAAGTGTACACCCGTCACAAGTAGTAAAACAGAATGAGTATTTCGAGTATAAATCCACAGGGATAAATTGAAGCCTTTTTTTAAATGATAATAATGTTGATCAGAGACTTTGCAATTGAATTTGGGGTAACAAATATCAAGGATAATGTTGGTTTTCGTATTTTAAGAATTAATGAAATAAACCCAGCCAATTACTTTGAATTAACTAAAAATACACAATATTTCTCCAACTAGGCGTCAGGTGCCTCTCTACATTTTTTATCGTTTTTTGCTTCGCCATCTTCTTACGTCCAAGTGATTTTGAAGGTATAAGTTCATCCCTAATATGTCAGGATTCTAACATTTTGTTTGTCGACGTCATGGTCGTAATTAGAAATTTTAACTTAATTTAATAAAAGTCAACCGTAGCCTTAGGTCGAGGTCCTATGTCTAAGCTACTCAAGTGGAATCTTTATGTCATAAGTATTTCTCTCCAAAGTTAAATCATTTAAAGTTGTGGAAATATGTCAACCTTTTCAGTATTGATGTTTGGTTAAAACATTAATTGGTCAAATCAAGTTTTAACTTTAAAAACAACCTTAAGTGATAAAAGAAGAAAAAACACATTTTGCCTTGTTGGATTAAGTTTACATAAATATCCATAACCGGGCTTGGGAAATAAATTTAGCTCATAACTTTAGAGGAAAAACAAAATTGAACGTTGATGTAAATAAGAGACATGATTAAAGGATGAATATAATTAAAACAAGCTAGAATGGAGGAGTTGTAACCCGAATGACCCTAACCCGTTCGCTTTCAAGATTGGGGAGCAATACTCGGTAAATTCCACAAGATTGTGTGATTATAACTTCGGGAGAGAGAGATGAATATCACGGAACTTGCTAGAATTTTAATTGAATAAGATCAAACTTACAATTGAAGAATAACAAGCGGGAAAATAAATAATGAACTTGAAACAAGCAAAGTTTAAAACAACAACAACTAACTTTAAAGGGAAAACGTAAATAAGCTGAGAGTAAAATGTCTAAAGTTGAAATGATCACTTGAGGATGATCAATGAAGTGAGGGATATGCTCAATTTATAGGGAGCTTCAAGTTGGTTATAAGGTTGAGACTTTCCTTTTAAAACATCTTTAAGTTGGTTTGTTGTTGAATTCGCCATAATCAATGCATGGAAGACACGTGGAGGGGCTGGGGGAAGCTTCAAAACACACAAAAACCTGCGTTTTACATTAAAGGAATTCTCGGATTTGGGCAAAGCGCCAGGCGCCTAGCTTGGATTTTTTCAGCACAAAATTGTAATTTCCCTTAGAAATGAACTCTAAATGATGTAAAAATGTCCTATATGCATGTATAACCTAAGATAACTCCAAATGAAAGGTTTTGGACACTAAAATAAGCTTACAACATGGTTTCTGAGTGTAAAATGATAGAAAACAGCACCTAACTAGCTTCTTTTTACCCTTGTAAACAAGGGGAATCAATCTACAATCAAATCATAATGCACGACCCCAACCAAGAGCATACGCAGTGCACTTTTGCCTAAAAAATGCCAATGCGACCTATAAATGCATGGTTAACATGATGTTTGCATAGCAGATTTGTCAAAACATAGAAGTATAGGTCGACGACATGTTGGTCAAGAGTAAGTAGACAAGCTCTCATATTGCCAACCTAACGGAAGCCTTTGGGGTGTTATGTTGGTACTAGATGAAGCTTAACCCAACCAAGTGTGCCTTCGGATTTGCATTGGGTAAATTTCTCGCCTTAATGGTTCATCAATACGAAATTGGGGCTAGTCCATAAAAGATTCAAGCCATTCTTGAGATGAAGCATCCGAAAAATTCGAAACAACTTCAACGCCTCAATGGTCCGATTGCTACCTTAAACTGCTTCATGTCCCGATTAACGAACAAGTGTCTACCTTTCTTCAAAGTGCTAAGGAAGAAACAATGGTTCGAGTGGACCGCAGAATTCCAAGAAACATTCTACCAATTGAAGCAATACCTCGACATGACACTTTTGCTATCAAAGCGGATGCTTGGAGACAAGTTCTATTTATACTTAACTGCTTCCAACAGAGTAGTCAGTTTGACTCTGATAAGAAAAGAAGAAAGTTAGCAGAGGCTAGTCTACTACACATCAAGTCCATGACTAACATGGAGACTCGGGGTTCGTGCATCGAGAAGCTTGCTTTAGCTTTGGTGACTTTGGCTAAGGAATATTTCATCTGTCAACTGCCACGGTTGGAGAACTCAAATGTCGATGCATTGGCTTGCTTGGCATCAGCATACGAGATTGTCGTACCCGGGTCAGTACCTGTAGAAGTGCTCAACGATCCTTCTATCGTGCAGGTCGAGCTAATGGATGTGGAATCTAGCATGCATAATTGGATGGACCCGTTCAATAATTCCATTGGAGGAAAATTTCCACCCACCATGGCCAAGACTATAAATGTTAGCCGAAAAGCAACCTATTACATCATACAAGATGATAAGCTAAGGTTCTCTCTTCCTCTATGAGATATCTCAACCTCAACGAAGCAAACTACATCATACGGGAGATCCACCAATGAGTATGTGGCAATCACTCGGAGGCTAGATCTACGGCGGCCAACATAGTTCTGCAAGGCGATTACTAACCAACCATAGACCACAACATTAAGAAATTCGCTAAGAAGTGTGACAAATGTAAATGCTTGATGAATGCTCAGCACTAGCCTTTCAAACTATTGACTCCGATCTCGAGTCCATGGCCCTTTGTCCAGTGGAGGTTAGATCTGGTCGGCTCGGATAGAGAAAATACAGTTGGATAGAGCAATATTGAGGAGTATCAGGCCATAGTCGGATATTGAAGAGTATCCGACTCTCAACTTATAGTCTACCACAATACCGAGGAGTATCGGGCCAAAGACAGTCGAATAAAGCACTACTTAAACAAGGCTCGAGAAGTCCTCACCAAGTTCAAGGAATATGCCATCCACCAAGTGCCTCGGTCTGAGAAATCAAATAACGATGCATTGGCTCACTTGGCATCAGCATACGAGACCAACGTACCCAGGTCAGTACCTGAAGAAGTGCTTAACGATCCTTCTATCATGTAGGTCGAGCTGATGGACGTGCAATCTAGCATTCGCAATTAGATGGACCCATTCAAGGATTTCATCTGAGGAAAATTTCCACCCGTCATGGCTAAGACTAGAAAAGTTAGCCGAAAAGCAATCTATTACATCATACAATATGAGAAGCTGAGGTTCTCTCTTCCTCTATTGAGATGTCTCAACTTGAACAAAGCAAACTACATCATAAAGGAGATCCACCAAGAAGTATGTGGCAATCACTCGGAGGCTATATCTATGGTGTTCGACATAGTTGTGCAAGTCTATTACTTGTCAACCATTGACCACGACATCAAGAAATTTGCCAAGAAGTGTGACTAATAAATGCTTCGTGGATGCGCTACACCAACATCTCGAGCTATTGACTCCGATCTCGAGCCATTGTCCTTTGCCTATTGGGGAATAGATCTGACCGACTCATTTCCAACTAGCATATGGCAGATGGAGTATGCCATCGTCGCCACTAATTACTTCAATATGTGGATGGAGGCCAAGATATTAGTGCCTATCGTCAAGGCTAAAGTCACGAACTTCGTCTGGAGAAGTATAGTGTGTCAGTTCGGCATACCCTAAGCTCACATTACAAACAATGACAAGCAATTCGACAATGCTTGCTTCGAGGAGTTTTACGCAGGTCTCATCATTAAACACTTTAGTTCGTCCCCAGCCCATCCTCAAGCAAATGGACACGTTGAGGCAATAAACAAGATCATCAAGCGTGGTCTGAAAATGAAGCTGGAATTGCTCAAGGGACGCTGGGCCGAGGGTGTCACATATGTACCCGATTTTAGGAGGAATCTAATATCTACTGGGAAGTTGGATGAAGAGGGTTACGGTAGTGAGTTTGCATATGGTAGCTGGAAGCTAGTAAGGGGATCCAAGGTAGTGGCAATGGGCCACAAAGAAGCTTTAATGTATGAGTCTAGGTTTGAGGTTGCTAGGGGATCTGAGAGATAGACGATGAACAGGGCTGCAGATGGTTTAGGTCGAGACATGGAGGAATCATCAGCAATGACAACTAGAACAAATGATTGAATTTTGCTATCAGTTCAAGTACAACAGTTGAGAAGTGGATAGATGGGAAAAGGGAACAACTCAGTGAGGTGGTCAACATGTTATCAGTTTCAAGCCCCAATTGTCAGACGATTTGGGAGCTGATGAAAGTCACGTAAGCGAAAGAGTGCATCGAGGAAACAGACCACAGTTAGTCTAAGGTCGAGGGAGAAGTCTCGAGAGTGGTAACAGACTTGGGTGGGAGTGCCAAGTCATCAGAGGGAAAATCTTTCTTTAGGAGTCTTTGGGTGCGAGTGAAGAAGGAAGCATCAGGGCCACTTAGATCGAGTGGGAGCACGTGGCTGTATCTCTAGTATCTAAAAGACAAGACCATGTAAGATTGCTCAATCTCGGAGCAATCACAGTCGAAGCTTGGTCGGGGTCGAGCGGTTGTTGACGCGTAACTGTTGATGCAGCCAGAACAAAGGTTTGACAGGGTTGCCAAGATGATAGGACACTATTGGTGCAGTGGGAGGCGAGATCGATGTTTTGTCTCCAAATGGGAGATTGTTGGGAAATGGAGCCAAGATAGAAAACTCATGTCTTATGAAAGGATGGATTTTCAACACTACTACATATTCCTACAATGAGTATGATATTGTTTTCTTATAAGAATTATAATATTGTTTTTTCCTATAAGGATTAGGATATTGGGCTTCCTATAAATGAACCCCTTTTGTTAAGGTTTTATTTGTACATCATCCAAATAAAAGAGACTTGAGTGGTTGTGGGCAGTGTGTGAAAAGAGAGTCATGTATCCCATGAGTTTAGTAAGTGTTTTTCATTCATGTACCTAAGTATAGTGTGTTATAATACTTAGAAGCTAGATGACTTTTGTTGGGACATCTAGAGGGTGAATATCTTGAGGGATATTTTAGTGCTTTGTATCCAACCTCTTATTATAGTAGAACCTGCATCTGAGCGGAAGACTTGACGTTGTCCATAAACTGTTAGGGTGAATCAGTATAAATATCTTGTGTCGTTTATTGCTTTCCCTATATTTCTCTTTCTTTTGTGATTCGCTTAGATAACTGGATTGAACTGTGGAAGGGGAAATTAGTTAGAGCATCTAATTTCCCAACACATTGTATAATATGACACTACTTTTAAACATAAACAAAAGAAAAGAGGAACAAACTCCTCTTGCACAAGGGAAGAAATATCCTCCAGCCAATCTTCGAGCAAGGTACAGTGATCTTCCTTCCCCAACGATTCTAAGCGAGAGCCAAAGCATTTGTCACTCTATTTCCATCTCTTTTAGTAAATCTGCACATTGACCTTCTAAGATAGTGTGAAATATGTCAATATGACATTACTAAATCCGTAAAAAAAGTAGACTAAAAAAGAGAGCTAAATGGTTGTAGAAAAAGTTAGAGAGAAACTTTATATATATATATAGATACATACATACGTACGTACATGTAGGATATAGATAGGTTGAAACTTTTGAGATGCCAACATTCCATTATTTATTCAAATTAAATATAAAATTATAAATTATTAGATATAAATAAGTCAAACTCTTCATATTCATAACTTCCGCAATATTATTAATTAAAGTTATTAAAAACAAAAAAATAGTATGTTTACTAAATTTGAAAATTGATAAACAGACATAATCATAAAAAATATTTTGCGGAGACCGTAGCATTTTAATATATTATAGATTAGTGTATTACCACGAGAAAATGCACGTAATGTTCTTTTTATTTAATTTTTCACTAACATAAATAAAAAATTTAAAAATATCACTATTTATTGAACAAGTATATCAAAAGTAAAAAATAAAAACTAAATGTTTATAAACTGATTGAATTAATATAACTCAAGTTTGTTGATGAATAAATGTTGGACGAAAAATGTAATTTATATTTTAGGAAAAAGTATAAATCTATTGAAATTTAAAATCAATTAAAGCACGGTAGTTAATTATAATTAAAAATATATATATTTCAAGAAAAGTGAAATGCACATTCAACCTTTTCAAATTCCATGCATTTATTATTAGATGCATTTAAATTTTCATTTATTCAAAGTTAATTTTGAACCATTATTATTTATTTAATAAAAACATGATTTCTAATTTTTTGCATGATGAATTTAACAATTTTCAAAATAGATACTCATAATATTACACATAAAACTTAATTTTTCATTTCTTATTTGTGTATTTAATTAATAAATATAAGAACTACTATAATAAAAATTATTTTATATTTATTACTATTAGTACACTTTGAATTTGTTACATTAGTTTTAATGAGTTATAATAAATTTATAATTAATGATAGAAATATATTTTGAATTTTAATTTTCCATATTTCTAAATCAATGCACGTGTTATGCACATTAAAATATCATTTAGCTACTTTTTAATTCAACAGCTACTAAAAAATGTTATTTTCTTTGTATAAAACTCAAAAAATTAAAAATAATAGCATTATTGCTTAATGTTAGTAGGAGAGAAAATTGTTGAATAATCCATATATTACGTATATAAATTTTAAAATTGAGTAATAATTGAATTTCAAAATTTTGTAATAAAAACTAATAACAATACTAATTGTTAAATAATGTATAACATTAATATGAAGGATTCAATACGTGAATTTCTCCGAGATTGTCCACATTTGATTGCTGTTTGAGATAAAAAAAAATTGCATTATAAGCCGATTTAATGACCTCTACTTATAAATAACATTATCTTGTAACTCTTATAAATCAAGACACTCAATGTACTAGGCCATTGTAATACGACACTACTAAATCTATAAAATATAAAAGAATGAATCAATAAATGAAAAGAAGCAAGCTAACGGAGAGAGCTAAGCGGTTGTAGGAGGAAGTATAGAGAAACTAATTAATATATATAAATGTAGAGAAGGGATATAGGTTGAAAAAAGTTTTCAAATTTCAATACATTTTTGAATTCCATTCCTTTCAATTCAAGTAAAATCATAAATTTTTATAAATAAATAAATATAACTTTACCTATTCAAACTTTTCAATATTCATAACTTTCACTTTTTTATTAATCAAAGTTATTAAAAATAAAAAATGGCATGCGTATAAAAACTTATATTATAGGTATAATGATCTAAAAATATTTTTTTTAAATCTTCCCCTTTTAATATAGTATTGATTATAGATTTAAAAAAGCAACCATTAAAATAATTTTTTTATGGATATGATTTAAACAAAATATTAAGAATGTTGAGACCAAAATAGAATCGACATAAAAAAGTTCGTAAACTTAGAGTTTAAGTATGTTTATCCTTTATTGTTGTTCGTAAACTTAGAGTTTAAGTATGTTTATTCTTTATTGTTGTGATACATACGACCAACATCCTTTGTGGTTGTCATACATAGTACATACGATCCACATAGTTGTCTGATAAGTACTAGTATGTCATCGTAGGCATTCTGATGATGTTATCGATGGCAACACGGACTTTATAGTATAATAGAAGTGCAATGCCTTTCACAATAGGCGAACTAACATTAGTTACGATAATTGGTTTATTGCTAACCGTTCGAAGTTCAATAGCACGAGCAAACTCTCCTTCTCGCTTCTGTGCAATTTGTATTTGTTCGGAAAGATCAGACCAACGATTTTCTAAACTTAAAAATGCAGGGTCTGGCTTAAACTTAGTCTTAACGTTCTCAGAAACTCTTTGCTCAATGTACTTAAACCTTGCAGCTTCTAAGACTGATTGGATGATCACAATGAATGCTCTCGCGATAGAAGTACCAACATTATGATGGAACATGTTGCCAATAGAACTACTTATTTCAGAAAACCCAAGATCAATTTTCTCTCTTGAAATCTTCCCTGCAGCTGTTTCAAGGCCGTCGTAGTTGCCTTTATAGGGAAGTCTCACATGCTTGATGCCTTTAAACAACACATTGTTTGCTTCTGCTGAAGCATCATTTAGAAAGTAGGCATTATTCCCAGCTCGATATGCTACAACATAAATGTTCACTACGTCTATTGCCACAGTGATAGATTCAGTATTATAATTCGTGAGATGCACTAGTATGAAGCGTGCCGATCCCACTGCTGTCGATTGTAGCACGGGTATGCCATACACTACTGGTGATCTTATTGTGAGGGTACTACGTAAGTTCCTTATGAACTGTCGGTAGGTTTCGCTGGTGGCGCCCAACATAGAGAATGAGACATCAGCCTCGGCAGCAAGAGCACCAAAACAGAGAGCAAGAACAAAGTAAAATGGTAGGAATCTCATGTTTTCCAAATTGTGGTTGGCAATAGGGGTGTTGTGTCTATGAGTTTATATAATGAATGATGAGTGAAACTTGGCATCTTTCAATTATTGCACTCACGTTTAGCTCATCTGGTGTGGTGCCTTTGCATGTGAAGGCTTTCATGAGACCAAACTTCCAAAATATGCTATCAGTTTTCTTGTTTTTTAAAATTATTTACAACTTTATTTTTTTAGAACTTTAAAGTTTGCTTTATTAGTTCAAAAAAAGTAGCTTTTGCATTTTGATTTTTTATTTTATTTTTTTAATTGTTGATATGGATATGTTTCTCTTGATATTTCAATCAACTTGATAGTGCAATATTTCTTAACATGAACATTGGCTTTTTAAAAAAATATATATATATACACTTTTTTAATATCTAAACATGCTGGATTTTTATTATTGATATTTTTATTTGTTTTCACTGTTTTCGACTTCATGGTATATTTTTATGAGTACTTTTGCATATGCATTTTGATGTTTTGGAAAAGGGTATACAATTTAACATAATACTGTCAACCTAATAACTATATTCTTAAATCTCTGTGGAGCCTAAACTTATTGTTATATTTTGTGCTGAGTAGAACTAATAAGTTTACATCTAATTAAAATTTTAAAAAATGTATATAAAGGGAGAAAAAGTATGATTTCGGTGTGATTATATATATTTTATTTTATAGAAGTTCATGTCAAATATGTATGGGTTGTCAACCAACACTTTAGAAGGTCGATCTCAATAGATATTTCAAAATCTTCATTTTATGAAAATGTGAATTGCATTATTGATAAAATGTTGATATCGATTGATACTTTTAGAAAAATTATAAAATATAGGAGCAACTCATTTTTACCGGAGCATATCTCTTGTTAAGTGGCATAACTCTGATACTACTTGTTAGGACAAGTGACCTCACAATTCATATGATATTGTCTATTTTGGACATAAACCTCATTGAATTTGTTTTATGTATCACCCAAAAGACTTGATATGAATGAGAGATATGTTGTTCCTAACTTATATACCTATACCACATCTCATTCTCTAGCTAATGTGGGACTTAGATTGTTGATTTAGAATTTAGGGTCCTCAAGACTCCACCGGATTCGCACCAATTATTAATAATAAAATCGGGAACAGACGTCGACCTGCAAAATAATCTTGGTCTCGAATATTACAAGTATAAATTGTAGATCCAAAACTTTATGAACAAATTTTGTTGTCATTAGAACATATTTTCTAAAAAATAAAAAGATAGTAGTTTGAACTAATAAATTATTGAATTTAGTGTATGATCTAATAGATTAATGATCTATCAAGCATGAAATTGAAAATTCGACAACCTATTAGACGAAAAAATTTAAAATTTCAAAACTTATTAGATGCAAAAATTGAAAATTTCAGAACTTATTAGATTCAAAAATTGAAAGTCTTGAGACCTATTTAATAGTTTTTTTATGTTCTAAGTATTTGTTAAACGCAACTCTGAATCAAACTTATAATTTATATAATTAAATTAGTTCAATATGATAGCAAACAAGAATTTTTTATATAAATATAGAAGAAATAAGATGAAATTTGAAATAACAAACCAAAATTTAAGGATTATATAATTTTTTATGCAATCAATTATTTGAAAATAATTTACTGAAATAACAAATATTTTTTACTTAATTTATATTTATTTTAACCGTAAGAAAAAAATCTAATATAAAAAGGAAAATAAAAGATTTATAACATATATTTTTCTTAAATAAAATTTGTTGTCTAAAATAAAAAACAATTATAAATAAAAAAAATCATTACTGCGATTTCCCAGAGGCTACTCAACTCAGCAGTACTTTTTTTCCTTGAATAAACAACAGTTAAGGAAACCTGCACTATTTTACTTAAACGTGTGACCTCAGGGAGAATGAGTACGTGTTCCTAATTCAATGAAATAGTTATTAGGAAAAAAAAATAGAATTAGCAACATACATAAGCATAAGTGGAAAAGATTTAAAGACTCCACACTTGTTATTACTTCACAGAAATTGGAACAAAGCACAAATTCAGAGCATGTCTTATTTGCACACCAACATTAAGGATTAAACTCAAAACACACAACATAAAAAAATGTTGTTCATGTGGAGTTGTCTCACGTAGTTGCTGCTTCTCCAAAGTTACAGTGTAGGCATAGGTTGAACATTCTGTTGGTTCAGCAGCAACTGGAGGTTGCCTTTTACATACGGTGAATTGACATCCATTACATTAACTGGATTACCTGTCTCGCCAATAAGCTGAACGGTAGCTTTAAACCGTCCAGTATTAGGGTCTGCCAGCTGAACTTGTTTCGAGAGAGCACCCCAATTATTCTCCAAAGATAGAATTTCTCGAGTTGGTGGCATGTTGTTTTGAACTGCGTTCTCAATATTTTGAAATCTTGCAGCCTCAGAAATGGTCTGAATGACTACAACGCATGCCTTTGCAACGTCGCTTAGCGTTTGCGTGGAGTTGGGGCAGCTGTAGTCAAACAACTTGGGAATGTTAAAGTTGACGGCTACGAGTCCAAGGTCGAGCTTTTCTCGATCGCCACCAGCCCTTTGAAGTTTTGAGTAACTGCCGTCGAACGGAAGTGTTATTTGCCCCTTTGAATTGGTGAATACATATTTCTTAGCTTGAATGGCAGCAGAATCGTTAAAAAAGTGGGATACGTCACACTTTGGGGTGTAAAACCCGAGAACATAAACGTTTGTTACGTCTATAGCCAGGGTGATGGTATGATCATCACGGTCTGAAAGATGGATTCGTGTGTAGCGATTTGCACCCGTAACAGTGGCTCGCAGTAGAGGTATACCGAACACAGTCTTACTTTCAACGGGAACATCGCCTCTAAAGAATTTGAGGAAAGCTCCATAGGATTTTTTAGTGACACCCTTCAAAGTGAAGCTGACATCGCCCTCAACACTAGGAGCTGCATGGAAGATGGCGATAATTAGCAAACAAAAGACTATCAATTTCATCCTTGATTTTCAACTTGGAATCACTTTAGATGCCATCCCAACATCTCAAAGCTATGCTTTATATAGAAACCTTTTTCACAACATTTTACAGAGATTTTTTTTTTTAAATATAACATTATATAAAAGTCCCAAAGGGTAGTGTGTTACGTGTCTATTATATCAACGTTAAAATACTATCTTGATCATTGTATTTTATGCTTTGGTTCAAAGACTATTTTAGCCTCTGTTTGCAAAAATTTAACATAATCTACTACTTTCTTATATTGTTGTTTGCTTGAATTAATTTTAAAAAAAAAAATTGGGTAAACTTCATTTATACCCTTAAAACTTAAGCTGGTATTGTTGTTTGCTTGAATTAATTTTAAAAAAAAAATTGGGTAAACTTCATTTATACCCTTAAAACTTAAGCTGGTGAGTCAATTTTAACCTTAAAATATCCTTTTTTTTCCATTGATATAAACTATGAACTCTAAGAACTGTTATAATTTGTTGATACTGAATTCTACCAAGTTGAATAGGTCGGCTTTCGTCAAATCAGAATGAGCTACAGAAGAGCAAGCTGCTTATGAGGAGTAACCTACACATAGAGAACAAACACTCTGAAGTTCAAGTTAGTGGGARTTCAATCTATTATAAGTCGTAGTCAGATAGAATTTAATACTTGAATGAGCGGAGGGATGTTCCTTTTATAGGCAGTGGGGAGGGGGGACAAGGCTGTTGAATTGCTCCAACGGGCGATTATGGACTGTCCAACTGGAGGTAGCTATTGGACCTATGCAATTCTTTAGTTGGTTTGGTCTTTAGTTCGAGGTGGGTCTTCTCCATTAGGCTAGTTGAACAAGTTTGACCTCACCAAGTTGAGTTAATTAGTCCACATGTCATGTCGTATTTTTCCATCCAACATTGACCGCTCTCTCTAGTAGGTTTGAGCACCTTACCTGACAAAGAATATTGATGGAGCGAACTTTTGAGCTAAGCTGGAAATATGATCGTTCTAGTAGGAGGTGGAACGTTGTTTTGACAAGGCGTCGCACTCGAGTAGCAAACCTTTTAACTTCAACACGATCTAAGCCGCTCGTGGGGTAATACATGGACGACTAAGATTGAATTTCAACCCCTTATAAGGGGTGCCCTGCACCATTCGTTTTTCACTATTTCAAAACTTTTTGCTCACGAGCCGAGCTGAGCTCCCTAGTCGCTCCCACTAGAGGTTGGTTCTTCTTCTTTAGCTTTTCATTTCCTTTAGTTGCTTTTGTGGTTTATGTAGACAGTGATAGTAGTAGCTTGGGGAGTGGTCAGTCTAGTGGTGGCTCGTCATCGAGCTATTCTAGCTTAGATTCACGGTTCACTCTGGAAGTCGAAAAGAGACCTTTAAGAGCAATGACTGGGTGTCAAAGCTCGGCAGGAGGTACATATACTATATTACGCCAAAATATGAGGTGCCTCCCTACATAAGCATGAAATATCCCGAGAATGGCGAGAAGTTAGAAACCCTGCCCCTCGAAAACAGCGACTTCTACTTGAAGATGTTCGAGTTTTTACCAGTCTTTACTTAGTAGTTCTTGAATAAGGTCAACCTGGGACCTGCTTAGCTTGCTCCCAACAGATGGGGGCTTTGTACGGGTGCTACTATTTAGAGTTTTTTCGAAGCTAACCTCGAAAGTGACTCGGCTCGCGAAGTCTTATCTTGAGGTTATCCAGAAGATTCCCTTTAAGGTGCTGATCAAGCTGCTCCTGAGTAATTGTGCCTGATCAAGCTGCTCGTTTGAACGTTTAGCCCACTTAGGGAGGAGTAGCCTATTTATATTATAAACTATTGTCATGTCTCTTATCCTATCAATGTGGGATCCTTAACAAAGTCGTCTTCACGAGTTTATTGAAGACTTATCTTATTCGGAAGATCAATCTGCCGAGCCAGGTATAACCCTGACAATCTCCCTTTAAGATAGGTCTTCGGGTCGATTACTGACCATTTGTTTTATAGAGATGTTGGCGAAATATCTTACCAATGGCGTGTTTATGAGTGATTTTATTATAGCTAAAATTACTTTCACTAATTTCAAAATCACTATTATTTTAAAATAATGTGGTTCGCAATAGTTCTATGAGTTATTTGAAAAAAAATCCAAAATCACTTGAAGTAATTCTAGATCAATTTGCTTGGGAAGCGATTTCCTCGTGACTTTTCGTCAATAAAGTAATAGGAAATTAGTTATAAAAGGGTTATTATTTTAAATTTCAAAATTGTTTTTCTAGTTCATTTTCACCTTAAAATTTTACTTTTTTTTTATTTATGAAGTTTTTTTAATTCTCTAGCTCTATTTATCTTTAATTTTGTTTATTGTCTCTAATTTTATCTCTAAAATTTTTGTAACCTCTCTCTAATTTATCTATCTAAGATTTTTGTCTGCTCTCTAAAATTGCTCTCTCTAGGATTTTTTTTCCTCTCTCATTTTTCTCTCATTTAACAGTATTGTAAAATTATCTTTTTAAACTTCAAATATTACTCATCCAAAATTACTTTTAATTACAAAAAATCAATTGAAAAAGTTTATAACCAAACAATGAAATAATTATATATAAAAATCACTTTCACATAATCAATTATAATTAAATCTCGTTTGCTAAAATCACTAATTCTAAAATCATTCACAAATAGACCCAGCCCTAACTACTTATTTAAAAAATAGTGTGCTTTATTTTTTGAAGGATATCATTTCTATGTCTCTTACTCCACACTTTTTTTTCTTTTGATAGAGAGTACTCCACACCTCTCTTTGAGTAGGTTTTGGAATTATTGATACAACCAATGTGATAAGATAAACTTTATACATTCAAATGTTCACATGGGTAGAAAATACATATGGAGAGATATAATTCACGGGTTGAAACACTTTTCTTTTCTTCTAAATATATTAACAGATTTCATATTGGAGCTGTGAAATAATAATCATTTTGAATGATAAGATTTCAAATATTTGAGCTTACATTAATTTTCAATTTACAATATTAATAATGATATCAACTACTAGGGTGAAACAGGTTGAATTAGGTGCGATTTCATTCCTATCATTTATCACATGTTTTAAAATAATTGTAGTCCTTATACTTTCAACCTTTTTTTTTAATTTTTAATTTTAGTATACGTTGCACGATCATGTGACAAGACTAGGGAGAGTGAATGAGGTTGCTTACTAAATTAAAATATTATTTCACATCTTACCCAATTTAAATCAAACCAACCAAATTAGCTCCCTAAAATTAACAGAGATGTATACTAGTTGGGCTTTGTGGTCCTCATTAGAACCTCTGTATTCATTACTAGAAATATGGTCTTCCATGACAGTTGTCAACAGTAAAAAAATTTGGATGAAAAAAAACTATCATAAATAATTAGGATGCGTTTTTTTGCGGTAAAAAACGCAATTTTTTGGATTTTGTAAGTTTTATGACAGTTAAAAACTGTCACGAAAAGGTGGAGGTGCGATTTTGGTGGGAAAAAACGGTGACGTACGAAAATTTCCATGTTTTCTGACATTTTATAATTGTCAAGAAAAATAAAAAAATTTCAAGTATTTCATGACAGTTACCTAGACCATCTTGAGAATCTATGACATACAAAAAGTGTCACAAATGATTTTGAGCGCGTTTCATTTTAGTTGGAAAAACTGCAGCTTTATGGATGATATTAATTATTTCGGGATTCTCCGGTTGTATCGAGTATAGATTTTTTATTAATAGTTTCCCCAAATACTCCATGAAATAACTAGAAAATGGTCACTACAACAAATCTGCTATTTCATGACGGGCATTGCCCGACATTAAATATTAACCATGTCGGTCATTGACCGACATCTATACGAGTGTCCTTGTTTCCCTTTCATGTCCGATAGTTTTAAGGTCGGGCATTGCCCGTCATGTATATTTTCTTTCCATCCGGACATGGCCGTCATGAAACGACCCTTTTAAGGTCGGGCATTGCGCGTCATGTATAGCGTTTTCCATGACGGACGTGCCGTCATGAAAGAATAACCATGACGGGTGACGACCGACATCTTTATGACTGTCCTTGTTTTGTGACTGTCATTGTATGTGCGACATTGTTTGTACGCCATTGTTTGTACGTCATCTTTTGTGTGACATTGTTTGTACGTCATTGTATCTACATCGATATGTGCGTCATGGAATGACTATATTTCGTGACAGATATTGACCATCATTATTTTGTGAATAAATAAATGAAAAAATAGTTGGTTGCCCAAACGTGGCTAACCAACTATATATATTTCCTTCACACCTATGATAATATCTGAATATGCAACTAAAACTTTTAACACATTCATCCATTATAAAACAATATCTATTCTAATACTTAACTCAAAAACTAACCTTAGACTGAAAACACAAATAATCAAAAAGTACAAATTTCAACATAACCTGTCCACTTTTAGAATAACTCAAAACTAGCCAACAATATATCTCTCAATTCCAACCTATTCTATAAAAGCTTAACAAAAACACAAACAATCAAGAGTAAGTACAAATTTCATCATGACCTCCCCACTTTAGAATATAACTCAAAACTAACGAACCAATATATCTCCTTCCAGCCTATTCTCACAAAATAATTCTCAATATTATTGAAACTAAAAAACTAATATGCAAGTAAAACTAATTTCAACATCATGATCTTCTAAAACACAACTCAAAAACTAACATTAAACTCAAAACACAAATAATCAAAAGTACAAAATTCAACATAACCTCTCCACTTTTAGAATAACTCAAAACTAGCATGGTTATAAACAAAACAACCACTTCTATATAAACACCCTTCCACACAAGAACAAATGGGACCGCCCGTCCCTCCAACAAAACTACATTCAGCATAAAAATCCAGACTTCAGCATCATCTAGTCAAATACTTCTATAATAATCCAAAACTAATATGTTATGCAGTACCTTTCAAACTTCAAACTTCAAACTTATTATAAACAAGACAAAGTATTTCTAATCTACCAATTACTGCACAGAAAGTAGTCTGAACCAAATACTTACATCAAATAAACACAACTAATGAATCCATAGGTACTACACAAATCGTCCAACAAAAGATGCCCATTCTATTCGAACTTCGTCGATTTCTTCTTTGTGATAGGCACTTTTTGTATTAAACTACAAAGAAAGAAAAAGAAAGATAATACTAATATAATGACAAATCATATATAAACACATAAAGGTATATGATAATACGTACAAGTTAAGTAATACGAGTATGAGGGTTCCGCACTATTTCTCTTATATACTTTTGCAAATAGTACCCACACTCGATAGAACCTGGTTGTCGAGGACACTACATATAGAAAATTTGAAACATAACAAAATTATGAGTTATACAAAGGATTTACTGCGACATTGTTATGAGTTATGCAAATTTACCTTCACAGGTTTCCAAATTGTA
Source organism: Momordica charantia (assembly GCF_001995035.1). Next base: position 217,274 of record NW_019104757.1, read on the forward strand.
GTACTGYRAGATTGTTGAGTAGAATGTTTGGCTTGCCACATTTTCAATGATCTAAATAATTTGAAACATTAGAATAACATAATTGTAAAAATTTCAACTATAAGAGTGCAAGGCACTTACGTGTTTATGATTCCCTTATAATTTTCTTCAATCTTACTTTTTAGAGAGTCCAATACATAAACACAATTCTCTCGGAGATGTATAACAAACAACTTCCAGTGAAAACTATTAATAACCAACATGATAATATTATCATTCATGCATGGATAAAAGAAACTATAAATAAGTAAAATGAAGTTAAATTGCTAGCTTACCCGCTGTTATGTGGGATGAGTACTACTTGTTCTAAGTTACCCATGTTTAACCTGTTGGCTAGATGTCTGATAATTGCACGATTAGAAGGATCATCTGATAATTCCTATATGGGCATTTATATTATTAACTGGCACACACATTAATTATCGTAAGACACTTAATCTAAATAGTAACTTACTAATTCTTTTGCAAGATTTGCATATCCCTTGCGAGATATGTGATGATTATACATGCATTTTGCCGTCCTTTCTCTCTGAGCAGTACTAAGTGTCTGGAAAATAGAAGATATTTGATTCAAGCACTAAAATAGTTACACTATTTAAAAATATATTGATACAATGTAGTTACCTCCCACTCTTCACTTAGTCTTGTATGAACAAATGAAGCTCAATGTTCTTCACCAATATGAGAATATTTTTCAGGACTAGTCTCCAAGTAAGGTGGGTCGTCTTTGAACGGACGAATGTATTCTTTAGTTAATGTTGACTTGAAGGTTTGAAACTTCTTCGATGCGGATTGAACAATATTGTGTTTGGACCTAGGGTCCACCACAAATGACATCTGTGTAATGAAAATTAATAACAAAATAATTGCAAATTAAATTATAAACTAGAAAGGTTTATTACTTTAATAAAAATTCTAAACTTCTTACCTTTACACAATCGAAAATTTTATCTTTAAGTTCTTGGGGAACTTCTTTCCAATTATTGTAAATGATTGGAATTTGTTGTCGAACACAAACTCCATAAAGCTTTGCATTTTTTATGCATTCTCGCCAACCGGTTGACCTATGTCATTATATTGAATTGTCAACAACGAACCCTCAGAGTTTCTTACGTTAGCCAATTCATGCATGGTTGTTGGGCCTCAACGAACAACTTTTCTAACCTCAACTTCATTGTCACCACTGCTATTAGAATCACCCATTTAAAAGCTCTACAACCAAAACACAAAACATACGGTTAATATATTAACTCATATGAAAACATAGTAAAAATAAATTACTAAATGACATACCAATGTTTAATGTACTATTATTAATCCATGTACCCTCACAATCATTTCTAACATACGTAGATGACGTTTCATCGCTTTCATGAAATGTCTCGATATTTGGCATACTAGGTAAAACTCCATAACCACAATTTTTAACATTATCTCCTAATTCATCTTCGTATAAATCATCTTCGTACTTTTTTTGCATGCCAAGTCAACAAACTCGATATTCTTTGCTTCGAAACATTCATTCAAATCTTGGAATTGGAGAGAAGTACCACATGACTTTGGCTGAAACATTTTTCATTGCTTCTTTTGAATCTTTACGAAGCTTCCAACTTGATGTTCCGCAAATAGGGCATTCATCTACATCTAAGAGTTCTTTTCTAAACAAGCAACAATCCTTGCGGCAAGCATGAATCTTCTCATACTTCATCCCAAGAGTACACAAAGTTTTTTTTGCTTGATAGATAGAACTTGGAATTTCATTAGGACTTGGTAACATATCACAAACTAATGCCAACAACTCAGTAAAACTTCTATCGCTCCATCCAAATTTCGCTTTCAAATTATATAACTTAATAATGCAGATATTTTGGTAAAGTTCTTACAATTTGGATATAATGGTTTCTTCGCATCACCTAGTAGCTCCTCGAAATTTTGTGGATTATCGTTAAAGTAGTCATATGCAGCCTCAAACATCCCTATTGTGTCATCAAAATCGTCATTCTCAACTTCTTCTTGTGCACTAGTAGACATACTTTCGATGTTTCTCTT
>NW_019104758.1:15842-29139 GCF_001995035.1 Momordica charantia
ATGATTTGAGGGTTATGTGGTAAAGTTTTAGCGAATGACGATGTTGCGAATGCATGGTTTACCTTGTAATGAAAGTGGATGTACCGGTGTTGTGGTCTCGTGGGCAATGGACGAAGCGGTTAAGTCCCTACCGGATGTTAAGGCTCCGGGGATAGAAGGCCTTGTGGATAAATGGCAAGGCCGGACACCAAGTTTCTATAAAGGAGTATTGGGGCCTTGGRAATAAATGTCAAGGACCAATACGCTGGTAGCAATCGGTGCCTTGGGGATAAATGCCAAGGACCAATACGCTGGTAGTCATCGGTACCTTGGGAATAAACGACAAGGCCGAATATCAAGTTCTGCAGAGGATTATTGGGGTCTTGGGGATAAATGTCAATAACCAATACGTCGAGTAGTCATCGGTACCTTGGGTATAAATGTCAAGGACTGGTGGCAGTTTAAGGCCTTGGGGATAAATGGCAAGGTCGAACGCCAAGCTTTTTAGAGGGAGGTCGGTATCTTGGGGGATAAATGTCAAGGGCCGATACACCTCGAAGAGTTAGACTTGGAGTACTAATGTGAAGGGTAGAGCAAATTTTAGCTCGAGTGGGTCACAGGTTAGTGGTCGTGTAGTCGAAGTCCTGGAAGTCTGGGTGTTTGGATGCTTATATGGTAATGTTAATCTACTGTTTTCATCTCTTGTTGTCCGGTTGTTTGTTTTGCTATTGTGTTTGATGTTGCTATGATTACGAGCATGCTGTTGTGATTAGTTAGGGAGGGCTACTTACAGAGTATTTTATATACTCACCCCCCCCCTCTACCTTAATTGTTTCAGGTGCGAATAGGGCCCCCGACCGTGGTGATGACGTGGAGGAGGCTTGACCGAGGAGGGATCACTAGTTTTGTTGGCTAGGATGGCGGAAACCGCCATTCATTGCGAGTAGCGTGAGAAACTTATAGTTGAGGTGTACTAGACATTGGGTTGACTCACGGAACGTTGTCCTTTTTCTTTATTCATTCTTATTAGGCGAACTAATGTCTTCTGGTTATTGTTAGTATTTGAGTCACTGATGTACTTTGGATTACTAGACTAAATGATTGTTTTCCTTTTATTTTTTGTTTGGAATTGCTAGCCACTGAGGCAATAGGAGGGGGGAAAGTGAATAGGTAACGTAGTGACGTCATCTTGTTAAGTAGTGAAATTTTGGGGGCGTCACACCTATTGAGATTAATGTGACCTAATCTTAAGTGCCAAAGATAGGTATTTTCTTTTTGAGAAACTTTTTGCCTTTTATTTTGAGTTCTAGCATTTTTAAACAACTCGGTATTTAAAACTGCTTTAGTTATGGTTGGTCTTAGCGCATACAAGTTGTTTTCAAGCAAAGTAGAACAAATATTAACACCATTTCTCGAAATGAACACTTCATTCAATTGAAATGAAATGGAATACATATGTTCTAACAAACAAGAAACTGAAATTAAGTTCCTTTTAATTTTAGAAACCACATACACATTATCTAATAATATATACATATTCTTGTTTGTAAACAACTTAAGCTCCCCCACTACCACAGCTGAGACGACCTCTCCCGTTCTGACCTTGAGAGTCATCTCTCCGACGTCAAGCTGCCTCCAGGAACTAATTCCCTTAAATGAAGAACAAACGTGATTAGTGGCTCCTGAATCCAATATCCAGGCGGAGTCATCGTTCTCCACTAAACATGTTTCCAAAACAAATAAATCATATTTACCTTCGTTGGCTTTCTTCTTTTTGGCTAAGTACTTTGGACAGTTGTGCTTCCAATGCTCGTCCATATTACAGTGAAAACACTTTCCTTTCTCTACAACCTTGGTCTTGCCTTTCTTGGCAGCGGCAGCAGCGGAGTCAGGTTTAGACCCCTTACCAGCATCCTTCTTCTTCTTAAAAGTCTTACTTCCAGAAGAAGAGGGTGCAGACTTGGTTCTAGAGGACGAACCTCGGTTGAACCTTTTTAAGGTGGCAAAGTTTGTCTCCCCTTCTTGTCCCTTACTTTTCATAAGAGACTGGTAGGTCTGCAGCTCATTTAAGAGCGTGTTAAGAGTGTACTCCAGCTTATTCATAACCGCATTGCTGTGGAATGGCAGGAAATTCTTCGGAAGAGATTCCAGAATGAAGCTGGCCTGACTCTGCTCGTCTATGACGATCCCGTTCGACTCAGCCACGTTGAAGTGGACCATCAGGTTGAGAACGTGTTCTCGCACTGAGGAACCCTCCTTCATGCGAGAGTTGTAAACGAACTTAAGGGCTTCATGTCTAGCCTGTAAGGACGGTTGTCCAAACATGCTCTGCAGCGAGTCCATGATCTCCTTAGTGGTGACCGTGTCCTCGTGCTTCTTGGCAAGCACATCAGATATACTCGCCAGGATGTAGACCTTGGCCTTGTCATTGGACTTGATCCACCTGTCATAGGCGTTGCGCACCGCCACAGTGGCGTTAGACACAGGAGCTTGAGGACAATCCTCTTGCAAGACGAACCTAAGATCATCTATCACGAGAATAGTGTTTAGATTCGATTTCCATTGTCTGTAATTCTCGCCGTTAAGTTTTTGAGCGGCTAGGAGTGCAATAATGGAAGCAGACATGCTGAAAGTAAAAACAACCTATATCAGTTTCATGCATTAGCCTTTAAACCCAATCAAATTTTAGCAAAAGTAATTAAGCACCCTAACAAAATTGTTTTGCAACGATGCTTCAGTGATTTAGAGCAACAGCTACTGTAGGGCAGACAGGTACTCCTACACTGAATTGAGACTTTCTCAACTAAATTTTACACCAGAATAACTCTTATTCCTATAAACTTTAGTCATCGTTTATTTGATCAAGAAATTGCTAACTAACTTAACAACTCCCGATAAGTGTGACCCGTCATTTTCGGACCTCAGAGATCCACCCCAATAATCCCACCGTAGGGAAAGAAAATATTGGAACAAAACCTAAGAGACCCTTATCCATTTCTGGAGTTTGCCTTGGTTTTGATTCCATACAATGAACCCTCCGTAGGGATGGTCGCTCCAGGACGACACGCAGGTTATGTATGAAACCTCACGGTGCAAACCAATGGCGGAGACCGCAGGATGTGTTGTCACACGTCCTTCTCCCACTTACTATGAATACTATCTCCATTCACCTCGATATTGAACCATGCAAATACCTTCCGTAGGGAGGCCGTGCCCAGGGCGACACGAGGCCGAGCATGGAACTCACAGTGTGAATATAAAGGAGAACGTGATAGAGAGAGAAAAGTATGTTATATATACTTTGTATATCAAATATATACGCTGTATATTACATATTCTCTTTAGCTCCCACTTAGTATTCTAAGACTAGGGTATATTACTTAGATAAATCTCGGCTAAGTGAAAATAATTAAGTGATTTTTTAGTCGGCCCAATATAACTATTATATTGGTAGTTGTACAATAATGTTTTAGTTCATTAAACACTTTAATAAACAAACGACATTATTGCATGTATATAAAATATTGACTAATTCAACTCCCAAGTCGGTTCCAGGTAGAGGTGTTCCCTTACGGTCAGTTTAAATACCTCAATCTAGACAGAACCTTCCTTAGACAGGGTTCCCTTATAGGCAATATTTTATATTTAGTCTTTTATCATTTCATTTTAAACCTAGTTAAAATAAAATAAAAGACTACCCCCTAATCATATTAGAAGATATAACCTAAAGTCTAATTAATTTTAAACCCCTTTAAAATTAATTAACTTAGACCCTATGTTTGCATGCAATTCTGTATTATAGATTTTAATTTCTTTCTACCACATTGTATAACTCTTATAAAATTTAAGAAATTAAAACTATAATCATGCATTGTAAGCATACATTAATATAACAATTATATTAACCAAAGTAATGTCATGCTCAATGCAACTTTATTTTCATCTAATTAATACAACACTTATATTAATTATGAAAATAAAACATGCATTCATACATTATAACATTTATAACTATATGATCCATGACCATACATACATACTATATATCAAACATACATATTATGCACGTAACCTATGGTGGGATTTTAAAACTATATGGCATACATTATGCAATATGCTTTTAATTAAAATATACATTCATAATGCATAAAATAATTAAATACCAAAGTTGGAACGGTTTTTGGCACTCTAAGAAAGCAAAACATTACAAAAAAGAGAAAGCGACTGCGACCGCCCTCGAACCGCGAACCGGAACCACGAAAACGCGCCGAAAAACATCCGGAAGAGCGCCTCGACGCCTAAGGGTAGCGCCACGGCGCTGCTGCAACAAAATGCCGCAGCAACAGCGCCACGGTGCTGTCTGCTTCGTCTTCTTCGCTGTTTTCTGCAATTTTTCGCCAAATCCGACGCCACGAACAACTTTCGAGCGACCCGAACTTACAGACCCAATACAGAAACAATATGCCCAAAACACCGGGCTCTTACATGATCAAAGCAAGAAGAAAAATGCTATCTAAATGCCAAAAACCGGAAATTTTCCAACCCGCAAACCCATATTTCGAAAATATGAAAACACCCACCAAAAACACCGAATTTTCTCCCAAAAAATCAAAACAACAACCTGGCTCTGATACCAATTGAAGGGACGTGAATCCCGAAGCGGAAGCGGACCGTTGTTCATGATATTTGGGTAACAAAATCAATATGCAAAGAAGAAAAACAGGAGAAAAATTATACCTTTGAAGAACTTTTCTTCAATAAATTTCCCTCGAACACCACCACTGAATCTTCCTTGCTATCCTCTTGGGTTTCGAGATCATACTTGTGGGAGCGTTTCTTTGGAATGAGAGGGAGTGTTGAGAGAGCTTGAGAGAGATGAGAGTTCTGTATTTTTTGTTCTGTGCCTCTGTGTTTTTGCAGAACTGCAAAAAACGAAGAACAAAAACAGTGACGTGGGGAGTTACCCCACGTCACTTAACTACCCACTCCCCTGCAAATTGCAGGGGAGTTAATTATTATATATTAATAATAATAATTAATATATATATAATTTATTGATTAATCATATTAATTAATAAATATAAATAATTATTAATCCAATTAATAATTAATTAATAAATATATATATAAATCAAATAAATAATTATCACTTAATTATTTATTATAAAATTAGAATCATATTCTAAAACATTTCTCTCGCATAACCGTGTAATGTACATCTTATGCACATTATTTTTAATCTATAGTTTTAATATGAATCATATTCATATTAATTTTATTTGAATCTCATTCAAATAATTTATCTCATAATATATAGTTTTAATTTATAATTAACTATATATTATAATGTATCAATATACATATAATCCCTTAAGTAATTTGAACAATTCAAATTCTTCCAAAAACTTGATCCTCGTTATGAGCTAGCAAGGAGACCTAATGGACCTACAGATCAGAAGCTCTAACGATGCAAGATGAATCGGTCAAACTCATTGACCGAGTTAATTAAGATTCGTTAACTACGGGTCATTCCACTAAAGACCCGCAATTGCACTCTTCTCACTGCAGAATGTTTTCGTGTCCATGGATATACGACCATTAATGACGAGTCAATCCTTCACGAGTGCTCGTAACTCAAGTTGGGTCAAATTACCGTTTTTACCCCTGAGTTACATCTTACTCCTTAAATACCACTACTCCTCTAATGAACAACCCGGTTATGGTCCGACCATTAATCGGAAGTCCCTCTCGGGACAATGAGAGGGTGGGGCCCCTTGTTCAAGTCCCGGAGTCAGCATTTAAAGGAATACTCATCTACTCCTCTACAGTCTAAGATGTAGTAAATTCCATCTTGTGAAGTTATGTTTCCAGCTCTCCACTCGGTCTCGTCCCCAAAATGGTAGGAATGTTGAGTCGGCAACTTGGGCCACTCTCACCCATACAGATCAAAAGATGAGCACTCACGGACAGGAGTCCATAACTCACTCAGGATTGAGAATGATTTGCCTGTTCATCCTAAGAAACAGCAATCTATTAGTTAACGGTGTTACATCTAAAGATTGACTATTCGTGATCCAGTCTTATACAAACTCATTGTATAGGATACCCCCACTCGCATGTCTCCACACGAACGACCTAGATCGAGTCGTCTGTAACCTTTACAGAGTGAGCCGTATCCATAGTGTTGCCAGGATAAGGTACCCAGCCTTATCCATATACTATAGACCTTTTAGGTTATTCTCGGGACATTATCCACTTATATATCAGGGTATATCAAATATATACCTCGTATATCAGGGGTATATCAAATATATACCCAGTATATCAAATATATACCTAGTACATATACTGTCCCGGTTACACTAAAATAACCTCGGATGTTTAGTTTATTGGATTTTGGACAATGCAATGCTATGAATTCAACAACAAAATTATTGAATAAAACTTTATTGAATTTAAATTTGTTTTTACACAAAATACAAACTATGAGTTTAGAGCAACACACCCAACATGGTGATGCGTGCCGACCTAAGGAGCTGTTAAGTCCCTAGGCCCTCTTGAATCTGACCTTCTGCCACTTCCGCCCCGACCTCTCTCTGATGGCCATCGTTAGCAGCCATAGCTCTTCGGTCTGTCGTGTTGGTCGAGTTTGCTGGCTGAACCATCTTTGTTTGTCTCTTAGAACAGGATGACTTAAATTTTCGTTCCCACAGACGGCGCCAAATGTTTATGCAAGGAATTGCACAACCCTGTTTAGCGAACCAAGCTCGAACCCGGTCCCTGGCTCGACCTGAACTCAAGGGTGAACCTGCACAAGAGGGCAAACTCTCCGACGCTCAAGTCAGTTTTAGGTCGAACCCAATATTAAGTTCGAGGTGAGATTCGATACCTGACTGTGAAATGAGGCCCTCTATTTATAGGTGGCGGGTCCGACAGTGTTCACGACCGGCGGTTACCTTTGTCTTTTTTATGTCAAACCTGTCGAGTTTGAGCAGATCGAACTCATCCAGGTCGAACCGGGGCTTTTTACACTTAGCCTTGTTTACGGGCAAACCCAGTCTCCTCGGCAGGTTCGAGGTGGACCTGAGATACTTCTTTTATTTCCTGAACACCAATGAGCGTCCTCCACGTGTCCAGGGTATTTTTACCCCCAAACAAATAACAATACTAATAATTTCTTAATTAAATTAGCAGAGTAAATATTAATATTCATTAGATTTCATCTCAAAACTAATTGGTACTAAGGGGGGAAGCTCATGTTTATATTAAACTTTGTCAAGTCCTAATGGTTATTTTGGAGCATCTTAGCTATGTCTATTATGAACTTTTGTGAGGTCCCTTGTGCTCTTTTGGAACATCGATCTTGGGATCCCATTTTTTTTTATGTTTTCTCTGATATCATATTAATTCTTAACATGTCCCTCAAGATCATGGCTCGATTTTGGCCAAATCTCATTTTTGGACCGGATACTCATTTGAGCTTATTCTATACCATATGAATATACATGTGGTTTCATTTTAAAACCAATGTATAATTAGAGGAGCAGCGCCCAAAGTCTTATTAGGTCCCTTAGGACCTGTATGGTTGGCAATTCAGTTTACGCTTATTGTTTTCAAATTTATCTAATAAAATGGATGAGATTTGTTTTTTAAAATTGTTTTCGAATTATGTGATCCAAATAGTGGAAATTCTGAAACAACATTTGTATATTTTCATTATTTTTAGATTTTGAATTTGAAACTTTAAAATGAAGAATTATATTAAAGAAAGATAAAGAAGTTTGATAAATATAATCCTTCATGTTATAAACTCATTTGATTTTTGTTAAAATTAAAACAGGTAGAATATAATATACTATAAAATGAAGAATAATATTGTGAAATAATAATTATACAAAATTTATAACAAAAATATTAATAAATTAATTAATATTATTTTAGATTCAACTAAATATTTAGTTGGTAGCTACCACAATATATTAGAAAACATATCTTAAACAAGTTTTAAAATTGAGATTTAATTTATAAATCTGCTATTAGATACATATTTGAAACTATATATATATATTTTAATCTCTAGTTTTTAGATTTTTATTTTCAGATCATCAGAGAAAATGCACTTTATTTAACGGTAAATAGAGATTTCTAATTTTATGGGCATATGTAGTAATGGTTTCTTACCTAACCCAACTTCCTCCAGCAAAGCAGTACAAGCCCTTGTAGATGGCCATTCAATTCCAGTTCTGTTGGCTGCTCTTCCACATCTTAAATGACTCTGAATTTATATGGTCATTGTGATGGACCTTTCAACTCATCTCTTTTTAATTATCTTTATTTTCTTAATTATTAATAACAAACTAATCATAGTAAGTAAGTTAGACACCATCTTGTTAAGCTATTGATAAATGATATACAAACATTTTAAGATTTTGGGATAAATGATAGTTTAAGATAATATTAGAAGAGAAGATCCTGGGTACAAATTCATAGGAAATTATTTTCTTCCCAATTAATATTGATTATTACTTGTTGGGATATGTGTAAATTTTCAAGGGAAGTAGAAGGCACTACCATTGTTTTCTTCCCAACTATACCCAAGCTACATTCCCGAAACACAGCAAACTACATCTGATATAGTGACATTTTCTGAAATTTATGATTATAACCTAAAATTTAAGATTCTAGGTTAAATGGTGATTTAACACATCTGAACATTTTCATCCAATTTGAAAGACTTATTAGCAGTCTATAAAAAGTTGACTTAAGGAGCCACGTTTTCTTAGTGTTTTAGAAATATTTATTTTTCTATTTATAAATGTAATTCCACGTATAACATTATTTTTAAAACGAATTTACTATCAACTTATTTATTAATACTGATTCGTTCTGTTTTTATTGATTTATAATGATTATTAATTTAGAAATAAATTTGGGTTATTATAATAGCAACTATTTATATGAGTTAATTTTTTAGATACAGTTGCTTTGAATTGCTATTTATAAAACTTACCAGACCACAACAAATATCTCCAAAATTAAATGGGGTCTGAAATGAGTTTTAGAACACTGAAAAGTGGTTTTACTTTTACCCCAATTAAAGACTTAAGAAAAAATGTTGATGTTTAGTCACGTAGTTAAAAGAAAATTTCTTAAAATTAAAAAAAAAAAATCAAAAGCACTAAAGTACTCTTTTTTAGAGGAATTACATCCCTTTGTGCGTAGTATTATCGTAAATGATTTTAGTAAAAGTACTTGAAATATAAGCATTTTAATAAAAACATAAATGACATTGACATAGTTGGAATAACTTTCATCAATGTCAAAATCACTTCAATTTTAAATAGGCATGTTTGAAAATGATTCTTGTGTTGTTTCGAAAGAATTCAAAATTATTTAAAGTGATTTTCAATCCATAAGTGAACTCAAGTGTCTTTTTTTTTTGTCAGAATTAATAATGAATTAGTTTTTAAAATTATTATTGTTTTAAATCCAAAATCTGTTTTCTTTATTGCGCCTTACTTTCATCTTAAATTTTGAAAAATTTTATTTTTTTCTTTTCTAAATTTTTTTCTCTCTAACTCTATTTATGTTTAATTTTGTCTGTTATCTCTAAAATTTTTATAATTTCTCTCTAAATGTTCAGTAGGCATCTCTTTTTAAATTTATTTTTCTCCAAAATTTCTCACACTAAAATTTTTTCTTCTAAATTTTTTTTTCATTTTAACTTTTTTCTATCTTTAAAACTTTTGTCGAAATCTATTTTAAACTTGAAATATTAATTTTTCAGAATCACTTTTAATTATATAAAAAATCATTTGAAAAGTGTAACAAAAAATTAAAATCATTATATAAAAATGAATTTCACAAAACCAATTCTCATTAATCTATTTTCTAAAATCAACAAACCCAAACTCATTTTTCACAAATTGCTTTTGCTTTCAGTTTTGGATAAAAGGACATAATTTTGACACCTCCTTGGCTGACTGGCCTGCCCTGTTCTGTTCTCTTCTGTAGTCTGTTAACTCTGTAAAAGCTTATCATCATTAATGGTACTTTCCACTGCTTCAATTTGAAGCACTTCATCAAATTCTAAAAGATAAAAATAAAAGTGTGGTCTTTGGAGTCTTTCCCAATGCCCTTTCCCTTCAAGAGCCCCCCATTTGTCCATCCCCTGTCAACAAATTTCTGCCCTCCAATCTCCTTATTTCCAATTCTTCTTCCTCTTCACTCTCTGTATTGTCCTCTTTGAAAATATTTCTTCCCTTTTCTCAAAATAAAGTCACAGAGAGCTTCCATCTCCTTTTGCCCAATACTTAGCTTCTGCTCTTTTCTGGATAAAAAAACTCCTATTCTATTCCTCTCTCTTGCTAGAGAGAGAAAAGCAGCACATAATGCTGTGTTAGTTAGTTAAGTTTATACCGAAAAGAAAAAAAAAACAGTAGATCGTTTTGATGGGATTGAATTGAGGAATATATTATTATTTATGGAATTTTCATCAAAGGTCTTGCATGTGGGAAGGAGGTTTGAAGTGGTGCAGCCAAGGATGACTTGCCGGTAACCATTTTAATTTAGTTTAAAAATGGTTTTCTGTTTGGTAATAAATTTAATCTGTGTAAAGAATTATAGAGATGAGATATTTTTGTTGGGGGGTTTTTAGTTTCAGTTTTAGGATCGGCAAGTCGTCTCTGGCTATATAACTTCCTCCTTTTTTCATGCAAGGTTTTCTGATGAAACATCACACTGCCAAATCCATCCCTTTCTTCTAAAAGCCTCTCCACTTTTTACTTTTTATTTTGCCATTCTTCTCTCCACTACTCATTGGTAACTTGCTCTCATTAACCAATTGTTGATTCTCTCTTTTTTGCAGCTGAAGACCGACACACCTCAGTGCTGCTCCTTTCCTGATTTGTTGGGCTTTTTTATACTAATCATTTATTCTTTTTAGATTAAACTATTAATTTCATCCTTGAGCTTTATATTTTTCATTACGAAGTTTAAAAGAAATTTCTAATAAATTCTTAAATTTTTGTTTAGTAGATCATCTTATATATTTCTAAACACTAATCTCCCTTGTTTTAGTTATCTTTTGTATCTATATTTTAAAAGTGTTTTCAAAATCTTATTCAAATTTTAAAACTAATTATATTTTTCACCATTTATAACATGTTTGAATTTTTAGAAAAGTTTAAAAAAATCCATTAATTTATAAACTACCTATTTTAAAATTTTAAAACGTTTTAAAAAAACTAGGTAGGAAAGTACACAATTACATAATTGAAAGTAGTAATTCTAATTTTTTTAAAATGAAAACCACAGCAAACTTTGGGGTGGCTATTTTAGAAATTTATTTTCACAAATGTTTAAGGTTTTCCAATTTTACTTTTTAAATGTATGCATTTAGGATTTTTTAATAATACCGAATTTACCCATATTTATTGTATTTATATTTATTATTGTTATTTTGTTTTTGAAATGTAAAAGATTTAAATCCATAATTTGATTTTATAAACTTTTTAATTACTGTGGCCCAAACCAATTATGTCCTTAATCCCTTAATTTACTCATTCATATAGTAATTACAAAAATATTATCATGATTTCAAATTCGAAAATAATTAATGTGTAGAGTTACCTATGATTTGAAATTGAAAATATACCCACGATTTTCTGCAATTTTCATTTCTTCCACGATCTTCCTTCCCTACTCTTTCAATGTGTTGCTCACATGGTTGTCACTCACCAATTAATTAGCCAATTGTAGAATTTAATGCTGTAGTGCACTAATACAAAGATGAAGTTACTACTGCTCACGATTTTGTCACTTTTGAAATGATATGAATATGTTTTGATAAATCATATAAACGATAAGTATTGGTGAATCACATAAACTTATATAAACTATCCACTTGGTACTTATTTGTAGATATAAACTATATCTGCATATAAAAAAAATGAGTATCATATTCACGCCTAAATTTTGCACCACTCAAATTATATTGTCGATTCTTTGAGAATATGGACATCGAAAAATTTAACTGCTCGATGATGATACTAATTAAACTAGATAGTACAAAAAAATTGTTCATCTGAAGGTAACKTGTTCATCTAAAGGTACGTAGGATTCTTAAACTAGTTAAACTAGATATAAACTAATCCGCATATAAAAAAGACTAGTTAAACAGTACAAAACTAGTTCATCTAAAGGAATGAGTACCATCTTAAAGATATATGGGTATGGAAAATATATCATGGACGGAAGAAGATGAAACAAACCTCGATTTTAGAATGGTGAGAAGCTTGACGGGCGGCCGACGACGAGAATGGAGTAAACAGTCTGCAGATAAACGGAGTAAATAGTCGACGACAAGAACAAAGAACCTTGACGGGACGACCTGCTATGGCCTGATACCGGCGAGTGAACGAAGTAAATGCTTGAAAAAATGGTGTTTGCTGAAGAAGAAGAAACCGACGGAAGAAGAAACGGGCGGATGAAGGAGGCAAAAGAATTTTGGGAATTTGGGTTCGATTATTTGGGTAATTTTATTTTTGGAAAATGTAAATGGGCACAAAATAAGAGATTTAAAATATAACCTCCCAAATCAACCATTTTTAATTTCAATAATTTATTAATATTTAGGTGTAAATAAAGAATGATATATTGGTAAATTGTTGATGGGTACCATCTTAAAGGGAGTTATTTTATGACAAAAGTATAAATTTTGTGTGATTGAATCATTTTATGTACTAATCCCAAATTGTTATGAAATGTGGTGTAAAAGCTTTTAAAAATCTATGGGCTTCTTAAAGAGTTGCAAGAGTACATGGGCTATTTTATCTATAATACATAACTTTTTTTTTTTGCAAAGGCAAATAAAAATATATAAAAACAAGAAAAGTATAAGGAGGATCTCACAGTCCGAGATCAAGGCAACAAAAACAAAAAAGGTAAAGAGAACAATAGAAATCACGAAAATAAGTCCCAAGCCATGGGCTCAGAGCTCCTACAACAACTCCCTGGCCAAGTACTGCAACGAAAATACACCTCAGCTTTAATGACCCTAAGGAGCACAGACGACGAGCGACCCTGTCAACCATGAATACGAAGGTTCCGCTCCCTCCAAAGGAGAGAGACAGTCGAAGTCCAAGCTAACCGCCACACATGCCGCCGAACAGACGATCCAGCACTAACATGACAAATCCAAGTAAGCTCTGTAGACCAATGTGAAACCCGATGAGACGAACCTGCCCACGAAATCATACCAGCCCAAATTGCTCTACTAAAAGGGCAATCAAAAAACAGATGATCCCTAGACTCCAAA